>JBBPDB010047985.1:0-11081 GCA_037974465.1 Brachypetersius altus | reverse complement strand
GGATTCCAGGCTTCCTGTTTGGACAGTTCCACAAGGCAGTTCAGGGTCCTGGGGATTCCTCCCCGTGGACCCTGACAATTATTCTGAAATAAATGATAGAGGTGTGTGATTCCCTTTTGCTTCCATGTGGAAAAGTAAAGGGGTTTGTTTTGTTGAGTGAAACTTGGATTATGCCAAATTGGGGTGAACCCATTCATTGCTAGCGATGACTTATTGATTCGGCTGACTTTCCACCAGGGTTGTAGAGATGTTATTGTGTTTACAAACTTTTTTTTTTTTAATGAATTGTGCGGGAAAGGGTCTGCGAAGGAGATATTTTTGCACTGATATCATTCCAGTTCAAGCCAGAGGTAATTATAGTTCTGTTTTGGATCCAGTTGCCAGATACTGTAATTGATTTGTAAGAAAGTATTGATGAAAATTTGATGCCTCAAGGCCACCATGTGATTTCCTATTTTGATGTTGTGAGCGAGATTCTAGGTTTCATATTTTTCCATTAGAATTGTGTTGTTAATGAATTAAGTTTTCTAAACCAGTTATCTGTAGGGGTAATGGGGATCATAAAGAAAAGATAGTTGATCTTTGGTAGAGTTTTCATTTTGAAGGCCGCAATTCTTCCAATGAGTGTAAGAGGGAATTGGGTTTATGGTCATCTTCAATTTTCCTATAGAGGGGAGTGTAATTAAGGTTAGACACCCTGGGGGGAATATTAACACCTGGATACTTTATTTTGCCTGTGTGGAGAGGGAGGGGGGAATCCTGAGTTGCAGAGTCCCAGATATTTTCAGAAAGTAAAATAGTTGATTCATGGTGTAGTGGGAAATTGCTGAGAATTTATTAATTACGTTAAAGGGTTTTTTTAGGTGATACATATGGGTTTTGTAAATAAAGTTAAAAAAAATCATTGGCATAAAGACTTTTTTTGTGTTGTGTGTCCATAACCTGGTGACCCCGCTGCCGTGCTTTTTCCCATGAATGACAAACAGACAGGCAGGAATCCATACTGTGCATTCTTTAATCCGAATGGTGCAGGGACAGGAACAGAACAGGGTAAGGGTGATGGACTGACACAGAATGGCAAACAAACAGAACTCAAATACCCACAGAAATCAGGGAAACAAATGCAAAACATGTGGGAGCAGAAAACAGGCAGGGAAAATAGAATGGGATAGCAAAATAAAAGTCACCGAAAATCAACACAAAAGCCTCTAGCGGCCACTGACCCAACTGTCACATAACCTGTATTCCTTGAATGTCACTATTTTTTCTTATTGCTGCTGCAAGGGGTTCGATGAAAATGGCAAAGTAAGTAGGCACGAGTTTTTTTCTGTTGGATTTGTAATTCATAAACGCAGGGTGCAGCTTAAACCTGGGATTGTGGATGATTTTGTGGCGAGTGTGAGAGATGGCATACTGTTTATCAAGCCTTTTTATTCTCAGCCAACAGCCACGAAACAGACTTTATACTTTAGAGAGTACTGCACAACTCCAACAACGGAGCTAAGACTCTGGAGGAGGGTGACTGGCGAGAAGTACTCACATTCACTATTTAACACTGCTAACATACACACTCACCATAAACTATATACCTTCCCCAATGTTCTCCAAATACACAGAAAAGGGGCCAACTGGCCACTTACTCAAACACACAAAGGCCAGTCCTGCCGTGTGCTTCAATAGAATGCTTTTAATTTGTGTGATGTGCACAGATGGGTAACGGGCGGAACGTTAACGGGCCCAGACGTGTGCGAATTTAATTTTGATACAATCACGGGTGAAGGGGCAGGTTTGGTGCTGTACTGTGCGCGTGCAGGAGGGTGCAGTTCTCCAAAAGTGGACCCGTGCAGGACTCTGTCTTAGGGCCTGTGCTGAGCACTTGGTGGTAATGGAAAGGAATGCCTGGACTTAGTATGCAGAAGAGGGTCTTGAGATCCTGGGTAGGAATTCAAGGGAGGAGGTGGAGCATTCTTAGTTGATCCATTAAAAAACATGGGCTGTCAGTAAAGCTTTGGCTAATTTGCAGGTGGAGATGTAGTGTTATGGACAGCTGTCAGCCAGAGAAGATGGCCTCATGTCCAGAAGCTGATGCAAAGTCTGAAGCACATTTCGGCAAGTCCTGTTTACAGCAAACATGCAGTGTGTGTGTGTGTGTGTGTGTGTGTGTGCGTGCGTTCTGGGAATCCTAGCTGGTCCCTTCATACTTGCAGGGTCTTAATTGGCGAGCACAGCCGGAATACAAACCGCCTCATCTTCAGCGGAAGCTGGAGACAGAGCTTTGAGACATCCAACAAAACGATGGGACAGCTTCACAATTCATATATTGTCTATATAATATACAGAACTTCTCTGTGATATAAACATTTACTGATAGGACAATTCCCAATGTATCAACAGCCGCACTGCAAGGAAACTGACAGAAACATCAAAAGTATAGACTGTATTCACACAGTTCGATTCAGCAGCACTTGCAAGCACAACTCAATGCAGTCTAGACAGTATCAGTATAAGGTTTCTACCAAAGAATTTCTGGTAGTTACACCAAGAAAAAGTTATTTGTTTAATTAGTATTTTTAATGGGCTCTTAGAAATGTTAATGGTCAATCTGACAAATACTGAATTATTCTGAAACAATTTTGAGTCAAAATTTTCATTATGGCTGTTCTCTGACCAAGCAAGTAAGTTATTTAGATTTACATATTTTTGATTATAAAAACATAGAGCCTTTGAATTATATTAAAATTGTATTTATTGTATAAATTTATGTATTTATTTCATTGAAAAGAAACACTCCAGATTAGTATTTTGTTTATTTGTTTATTTGTTAAACATGATATTTATTTGTCAACAAAACACTATGCAATTTCCATTCAGGTCATTTTTTATCCAAAATATAGCTTAAATCCAGCCATGGGGTGAACTGAAGGTGACAAACTGAAGGTGACATTAGAATCAGAAGTTCTAGAGTTTGAGAGCATTGCATTACCATATCTGAAGAAAAAAAAACTTTCTGAAATGTTTATAGAACAGAAGAAGGTGGCAATTTGATCGAGGTCTCAAAAGAAGTCTGAGGCATTAACTCAGTTCTTTCTGTTGAATCTTCCTGCTTACATATCAATGAATATAGTTTGAAGGCACATTGGAGATCAGGGGTCCCCTTCATTTTTCAGAATTATTTGGGAGGCCTTTACATTTTAAGCACATTCTGTTCAATCTCCTGTGAAGGCAATCAGTGCCTTCCCTGCATTTGCAGCACAATTACAGAGTGGAACATTAAATAATGAATGTATAATTTTTCCATTAGGCTATAGGTTCTTTGCAGCAGCGCCATAGAAGGTCCTTTCAATATATGGTTGAAATGATTTTTAGTCTATTAGAGCTTTTTAAACTTCCACCAGATATAAAAATACCAATTCCTATCACCGGAGATCCCACCAAGAACTGTTTAGTCAATGTAAATAAGACAGAATTGAGACGCAAATGAACAAATGAAAGAAGTGTGTTTTTTAGAAAATACAGCTTGGCTCCTGGTTATAGACAGTGATGGAATATGCCTAGGCACAGATCTGAAAAGCAAGAAACGGACAAATCGGACTGATCGAAAAAAAAAAACATGACTTGCTGCTGCAGACATGTGTACCCATCTGTACAAACTAGCTCTTTGCTATGGTTTATCAGCAAAAGGGAGTCTCCTTCACAGATGAGTTTCTTGAAATGGCACCACTGAAATGAATAAAATATGGGCCTCAGTGATGAATGTCAAATCCAACGTGTTGATCAAAGTGATTAAATTTTTCTCCTGCCATCCCCCCACAGTGAACGTGACACGTACAAACCATTGTGTTTTACCGCTTTGTCTCTCTCACTCAGATTTCTTCCTTTCCAGGATCTCTCTTCACTACCTGACACAGTAAGCATTGAAAATAATGTGCCAGTCAATCCATCTCTGTGCCTGACAACTAGAACTGCCCCCAGTGAGGGATTTTCCTCTTCAACCATCCTCTTCAACTATGCAAGGCTAAATGGGAACTTTAATTTTATTACAAATATTTCTGAGTTAAGGAGAAATACACTTTAGATTCTTCAGTTATAGGCGTGGCCGTGTTTTTTACAAAGCAAATTACCAGCATCCCAATTTTTGAGCTCTTTGTATCTTGTTTTGTGTCTTGTAGGCTTAACTATTGCCCACTTTTGAACTGCTTTTAAGGAATCAGAATCAGAAAACTGTACTGAGCCCAGTGGAAATTGCTTATTTTATGACTCCAAAGACACACAGAGACACAGGGACAAGAGCAATATAAAATGTTAAGTCTAAATAAAGCCAAAAAAATCTGTAGATAAACTCAATCTGAAATACTCTATGCTATGTACACAAACGCTGAGTATAAACACTATACATAAGTAATTTAGAGTTGATTGAATTTCTAATGACACAGATAGTTAGGAGTACATTATTATTATGTGGTAGAGATCAGTAGTAGATCAGGAATATTGACAATAGTGTTATTTCACATGGGGAGATCGCACATAAGATATTGCATAAATGGTATCTATGTGATACATATGATATCTATGCTCATTGATTGTATATGTGATACAATCAATATGGGGGTGGTGGCGTAGTGGGTAGGGTACTTGCCTCTAGACCAAGAGGTCATGGGTTCAAATCCTACCTTCAGCACACCATCAATGGGTTCCTGAGCAAGACCCTTAACCCCAAGTTGCTCCAGGGAGACTGTCCCCTGTAGTTAAGAACTGAAAGTCGCTTTGGATAAAATGCCGTAAATGATAAACAGTAATCCGTTTTGGTTAAAAGAAAATGCATAAAATGTCTGTTTTTATAGTGTAAACCCTATGAAAAATATTTCATTTTAAAATCATTAACCTTGAAGATATCGTGGATCCGCATAAAACTGAGGGATTGTTGTATATGAATATATAATATATACTATCATTGATTCTATATATAATATATGTATAAGACAGACAGAAGCTGTTGCTGATAGGAAGAAAGCCAGAAAGATGAGTGGAAGACACAGCTCAACTGGCAACAAGAGGTATATACTCGATTCTGTCTGCATCGCCTAAAACACATGCTCACAATGTTCTCATCACTCACACCTCCAGAAAGAAACACAGAATGACACAAACGACACTCGCTTTGCCCTCCAGACCCAGTGTACCCATGACAGCTCAGCCAGCCCGAGTCTGGTGGAGTGCCCAGTTCTGCCTGAGTGACTGACAGAGGAACTCATTCACCTGCTCACTGATGGATCTGACTCATTCTTTCCTTCCAGCTGCTTATTTGAGAGACTGACATGAACATGAGCAATTTGGAGTGTCCACGTATGGGTCCGTAAGTGGGATTTGGATGTACTGGCTGATCTGGCATCTGCGTGATAGCTGTACATAGTTTGGTGCTACAAACAGCTGAGTATATGAATATTTAACAGTGGATGGATCAATATGAGGTTATGGTTGGAATCAGTTGGTGTGACATTTTGTCAACTGGGAGGGGTTATCTTTGACAGTGGGAAAGGGAGGTCTCCTCTCTCTTTTTCCTTAAATGTGCCATTCTCATTTGTGATGGGAACTACTTTTTGCTGCGGCAAGTCAAGTCAAGTCAAGTTTATTTTTATAGCACTTTACAGCAGTGCTGTAAAAAAAGTGCTGTACAAGAATCATAATATAAACATGTTAAAATACAATAAAAAAACAATAATGAAAACAATAATGAAACAATTAGAAACAATAATGAAAAACAAGTCTGGAAATGAAAAATTTATGAAAAAAGTCTGGAAAGGCTATCGAAAACAAATGAGATTTAAACCTAGATTTAAAAGCAGAGGTAGATGGAGCAAATTTAATATCATGTGGTAATTGATTCCATAAACGAGGTGCAGCAATTGCAAAGGCCCTATCACCCTTCTGTTTAAGCCGAGATCGAGGGATGTGCAGGAGAGCGTTACCATTAGATCTCAAGGATCTAGGGGCTGAAGATGAATAAGATCTGCTATGTATGGTGAGGCCTGTCCATTAAGAGCCTTAAAAACCATCAACAAAATCTTAAAATGTATTCTAAAATATATCGGGAGCCAATGAAGTGAAGCTAGAACTGGTGTAATGTCTAGGGTTATAATATCTTCTCCTACTGAGCATCTCTTTATTTTCAGATCCCCGGTCACTGCTCAAAGCAGCCGCTGGCTGTAGAGTGTAAGAAAAACACAGAAAGAATCATTTATTACACTCTTTTTGTAATAATAGATTAATGCCTAAGAATTAAAATAATTATTCGTTTTATTTTCATTTGGTAAATAAATGGTGATTGTGCGCACAAGTCTGTCGAAATGCACACTATTTATGTTGTGTGCAAAAGTCGTATTAACATCTCTTTATTCGACAAAACATAATTTGACTCGTAAAACCTAAACTTGCAGAAGAAAAATATACAAACAGGAACCAATAAACAACTTCATCAGATGTATGTACCACTGTGTGACACTGTGCAGACACACACACACACACACACACACACACACTTATTACGGTCACGCAACACATTCTGATAAGTTACTGATGTGATAAAATATTCAGCGCAAGGTAAAATAATTAGCTAGGTTTTTTGCCACTTTTAGGTCCTTTTATTATGAAATTTTGTCACAATTTTTTGCACGTTGTATGTATAAAAAAAATCAAAAACAAAGAAAATGGAGCAGCTACAAATGATGTAAAAAATCCGCATTTTACATTTACGGAATTTATCAGACGCTTTTATCCATAGCGACTTCCATTCCCTACCTACAGGGGGCAGTCTCTCCCTGGAGTCTTGCTCAGGGACCCAGTGGTGATGTGCTGGAGGTAGGATTCGAACCCATGACCTCTTGGTCTACCACTAAGCCACCACCATCCTGTTTATAGCAGGAGATTAGATCTGCTATTCCAGCCAGTGTGAAAAAGGAGTGAGTTGTTTTTGGTCTCCAGTAAATGAGGCTCCTTCTAATTTCCATTTGGTGCTTTTTAGATCACGGTGTTTCGAATGGGCTCTGAGGGACAGCAGGATATCGAGATGGCCATCTTAACGGCTTTGCTCAAAGGTACACTAACCGCCATTTAGAGGGTTTTTTTATGATCGTAAGCATCCAAACAGATATATTCTGCAGGCTGAAATTCAGGAGACATAAAAACGTACACATTAATGATTAAAGCTGGTGATGTTACTTATTTTTTTGCATTTGTTTCTGGAAATTTGTCAAGGTACGAACGCTTCAGCTCCAGATCAGCTGAGTTTAGCTCTGGCCTGGAACCGTGTGGACATCGCTCGGAGTCAGATTTTTGTCCATGGCCAGCACTGGCCTGTGGGTGATATGAGGAGTTAAAGCACACACACACACACACACACACACACACACACACACACACACACACACACACACACTTACGTTCTGGATTTCTGTTTTGATACAGAATAGTGTTCCAGTGTATGTGTACTGACCTGACCCTTGTTTGTCTCTATTTTCTCAATGATTATTCACAGTGCGCTATTGTACTTATGTGCAACCAGACATTTGTTGCTGTTATAATTATTACATTCATCAAGTTTGAAGTTTGATCATCAAAACATTAGTGACTGGAGGTGTATTTTCAGCCTGCAGGGTCTTTACTCACTTCAGCTGCAACAGTGCTGGAGAGACCTAAAAGCCCATCGGCAACTCGAGCCAGCAAGGGCAAAGCAGCCCGGGCCAAGAAGGGCAGGAGGGGCAAACCTAAACCTGAACCCCCTGAGGAGACGGATCCCAGAAAACTAGAGCTGCTCAACTGGGTAAGATCTGTACTGAGCAGAAGTGCTCGAATCCAACCTCACCGCTCAATTTAATTCTGCTTCTTTTGATACCAAAGCTGTACAGCATGAAACACTGACTTTAGCCCAGTTGTTTTAGAACCAAACTACGGATTTGAAGTTTGCCGTCTATCCTGCAGTTACTCCTGTGTGTTTCAGGTGAACTCTCTGGAGCAGGCGATGATGGACGCACTGGTGCTGGACAGAGTGGATTTTGTGAAACTCCTGATTGAGAATGGGGTCAACATTCACCATTTCCTCACCATCCCACGCCTGGAGGAGCTCTACAACACAGTTAGTACACACACACACACACACACACACACACACACACACACAGATTACAAAATCAGAATATCGCTGAAGAGGCCATTATTTCCAGGCTTGGGTTGCACAGCTCTTTCTGTTTTATTATGAATGTGATGTAGTCCTTAAAAACAAGTGCATTTTTCTAAAACCATATTTTAATAATCCGATCTGTGACAGTACCGGTAATGGATTTTCTGTCTAATCCTGTGTGTGTGTGTGTGTGTGTGTGTGTGTGTGTGTGTGTGTGTGTCTCTTTTGGGGGAGTGTGAGTAATAGGATGTGGAGCTTCTAATGCTTTTCCCTGTTTTCTGTCTCCACCGAACTGCTCCTGTCTCACAGAGGCTGGGACCGACGAACACACTGCATTTTGTGGTCAGAGATGTTAAAAAGGTACACATCATTCATTTAACGCCATTTTGTGTGTGTGTGTGTGTGTGTGTGTGTGTGTGTGTGTGTGTGCATATTCATTATGCTTGTCTGCGCTCATCCTGGTGTGTTTGTGTGTGTGTGTGTCTGGTGTTGCAGTTCAGATGTATATGGCTAAAGGCTTACAGATCTTTTAGCAAACTTTTAGCAGTTTAAGTTAGAGCCCAGTCTCACAAGTTTTCGTGCAGCCATCTCGATTACAGTTTAATCAAAATACGTTCTGCAATCACGATTTATGTTTTTTTTCGTGGTAGGACAATGCTTCACTTTTTCTTGGTAGGGCAACGCCTCACTATCCGATGTATTTTAATGCGCATTGCTTAACATCGGCAGTATCAGTGGCATGGGATGACTGAGGGACAGTCAGTCCCTAACCTTAACCCTTACCCTAACCTTAACCCTAACCCTAACCCTAAACCTAACCTTAACAACTGCGCCAAAGATAGTTCGCAATTCGCCACTCTTTTGAGAGACCAGTATCTCTACAGTTCAGTGTGTTAGACGGTTAAACACAGTGGCATGTTGTCTTTTGTGATTTGTGAATCCAGATTACGTCACGCCCCACCCCTAAATGTGCTGGTCTTAAAATCTGTATTTTTATTTTCAAAGCAAATAATAAAAAATCTTTACCATAGAAGCAGGTCCAGCCAGGCTCAGATTCATCATGATTTTTTCACAAATATATAGGCACACATATCACCACTGAATTAATAACCACTTATAGCAATATGTATAGCAACATATGTGCTACATCACAAACCAGTGGCCAAAAAAAAGTCACCTAGATGAGCTAAACTAGGCTCAAATTGATCAGTCTTATTTGTGAATTTTTTCAAAAAATCTAAAATGTCAGGCATAGGTCACTGAGTGCATCATGCCAGTAGCGGCGAAAAGCAGTGTTTTTACACATAAGCCTTACCCACAAATAAAATACACTCATAAACCACAATATCCATGTTAGGGTTCAACAAAACATGATTTGTGAAAGCCTTCACAAATATACAGGTACACATATCTCTGCTGAATTAACTGTTTGGCCGCTCAGTATATGGTTTACATCACAAACTGGTGGCCAAAACCCCCAGATGGGCCAAACTAGGCTCAAAATAATGTGAAAAAGTGAAGCGTTGTCTTAGCACAACAAAGCTCTAAATCGTGATCACAGCCCATATTTTGATACAGTTGTATTTCGTGATGGCGGCACGAAAAGTCTTCAGATCGGTTTGCAAGTTAAGCTCTTTTTTGGATACATGCTGATACAGTAGCAGTTTTGTAGTTCCCATAATCGTATTGCTCTTTCAGGGAAACCTTCCTCCAGATTACCAGATCACCCTGATCGACATTGGTTTGGTTCTGGAATTTCTTATGGGCGGGGCCTATCGGTGTAATTACACCAGGAAGAGTTTTCGCACGCTCTACAATAACCTCTACGGTCTTAAAAGAGTGAGCTAAACCACACATCCAACATCTACCACACACCTCACATCTAAGTGTAAAGCTTACATATTTGTTTCAAAATTAGCCTTTATGAGAAAAAAGAAATTCAGTTACAGTAAACTTTATTTAAAAGGTAAGTGAAGCCATTAATGAATGGCTAATGCCGTCTGAAACCCAGAAACTGAAAAGAAGCCACTCCATCAGGGTTGAAAGTTGAACAGCAGCTACCTCAAACTGAAATATTTATGAATAAAATATTACAAATTGAAGCTTGTTTAGTCAGTTTGGGTTTCTGTAAGGTTTACCACAAGGGTCCTGGCGCCGTATTACAGAAACTTAACTGTGTGGTAACCATGGTAACGGCAGTCTAGGATCTTATTTAGGAAAAAAGCCGTTACAGAACAACCGTTCCGAAGTCCATGTTCCTCTCCTACCTTGAATTAAGAAAAGTCTATTACAGAAGCATCCTAACCTCAAAAAATCTTAAATAAACTCTTAACTGTAGGAAACCCTTCCTCTGCCTTAACTGTCGCCGGCTGGTTATTTAGACTCTGGCCGTGTGATAACGCCGTTGGCCGATCAACTCCCCCCCAGCTTTGGAGAGGCGACCCGTCGGTGCGGGCTCCCCCGTTTGTGGTACAATTTTTAAAATGCGCTTCATTTTCGTTTTTTTCACTAAAAAAAACGGTTTGTGACCGTGTGTGTGTGTGTGTAAGAGAGAGAGAGAGAGTGAGTCCCTATACTTTTGTCCACATAGTTGTGTATGACAGCTCTGCCCCAGTACATTTGTTCATATTGGCCAGTTCGTTAGGCTTAAAGTTCAGAGCACGACGCTGTTTAACATCCATATTTTGAAGATATTAACGAAGATACAGTTTGAAGGACTGGACCCTCGTAAAATTACAGTGGCAGCAGGTAACAGTTAGTTCGCGAGATGACATGTTGTTAATTGCTAGGTTGCTATGTAACAGACGTAAAAGTCGATCAACGACGTTGTTTAACGAAGATACTCTGACGATACAGTGTTACGGACTGGAGCCTCGTAAAGTTACAGTGGCAGCAGGTAACAGTGACT
>JBBPDB010047964.1:0-11082 GCA_037974465.1 Brachypetersius altus | reverse complement strand
GACTTACAACATGAGGAAAGAATCAAGTTTCAGGACAGTGTGAGAACCAGAGGAGAGTACTAAGTGCTACAATCTTTATGTAGTGCAAGAAGTGCATTAAGAGAGGAGATACTATTCTGCAACAATCGAAACAAGAGTTTCTCGAAAACAAATAATTTCAAACCCCATCTTAATCATTTTCAAGTATTTTGAATTTTTGAAAAGCTGATGGCATTAAACAATACCTTCATTTACACTGCGTTACTTTTTTGGGGAATGTTCACAAAAAAACCAGTGAAAATCTGTTCTGTATTTGTTATATATTCTCATCAGCTTTCCACACAGCTTTTTCTCTCTCTAACTCCTCCCAATTCAGTAGGTGATCTTTTTCAGTCTTTAAGTTGTGACGAATAGGATTTGTGCATTATCTCAATTATTAAATCTGTGAATTAACCGTTACTGAATATTAATAAAGTGTAAGGTGATCATATGTAGGAATAGTCTACATATATAAATGTAGGCCATTCTTCTACATTTAACCTTTTCACCCAAGTGACGGAGCAGGCAGGCAGGAACGCAGCACCCAGGGAGTAGTGTGTGGGGACGGTAGCTAACTCAAGGGCACCTCATTTTCATTTATGGCATTTAGCAGACGACAGTCTACCTGGAGCAACTTGGTGTAACTTGGTGTTAATGGTCTTGCTCTTGAACCCACTGGTTCATATACTGATGGTAGGATTCGAACCCATGACCTCTAGGTCCAGAGGCAAGTATCCTACCCACTAGGCCAACACTTGCAGTCCTGGGATTGAAACCTACAAACTTCTGATCGCAGGGCCAACTCCCTATTCACTAGGCCCCCAGCTACCCCTAATTTCATTAATCTCATCCCTGCATCATCCGCTGCTATTTTATTGCATTCATTTTATTTTTATAGCATTGACACTTTCATAAACCATTTTGCATTACTGATCTGCTGGTACAACGCACTAAATCTTACAGCAGCAGTGTTACAGTTACAATATTGTTACAATATTACAATATTGCTATTGTCTTGTCATTTATCCCTTCTTGTTGTACAAAGCAGGCTAATGACAAAAGAATTTCCCTCTGGATAAACAAAGTTATTTCTTATTCTTATCTATATACTGTTCTGGTTTGGTGCCACTGTTCAGAGGGATGTGACAACTGTCATGTTTCAAATGTTTGTAATAAACTTTCAGACTTTTGAGGACAAACAACGTAAAGGGGCACATTCTGGTTATATTTACAGTCAATATGTAACATACAGCCATAAAAACAAACCTTTTTACCCTCTGTTAGCTTAGGCTAAGTCACACAGCTGTCAGAAGTAAAGACTAACACGTAAAGACAAACTCTGTGCCCTAGATAATTTTAGTTAACTAATGTTAAGCTTAACTTTAAGCTTTACAGTATTGAAATTAACAGTACGCTAAGAAAAAATAAGCTGTAACGTAGCTGTAAGACAAGACAACTTAACTGTTCTTAAAACATTCAATGACCTTCAGAGAACAGAAATTGACATTTTGCTTCAGGCTGAATACATAAATCACAACATGTCACATATTTAGAATCGTATAAAGATGTTCGTGATAATCAAAACACCTCCTGCGGGCTGCTTTATGTGTTTTAGGTTAATATCTGTCCTCAAAGACAGACCCCTGTTATCTAGCTATTGGCTAGCAAGCTAGCTGCTGTTACTGTAGCCTGCTAGCCTACAGTGGAAGAAAAAAAATGTCATTTGATTTGCATGTAGAAGGATTAGTGCCACAAATGAGGGAATTACATGTAACAGAGAATGAAATAAAACGTACAGAGAGATGATTAAGAGTGTGAATTCCTCTCATGGCTCCCTTCTTTCTTCAGCCAACAGGGAAAAGGCAGAGACAGACCAGACAGAGTAGCTCTGTATTGGAGACAGCACTTTCACTGTAAGGGACGCAGGTATGTGGACAAAAGTATTAGGACGCATGACCATTACAACACCAGGGACTAATAACATCGCATTCAAAAACATAGACTTTAATATGGAGTTGCCCCCCACCCTCTCTCTCTCCTTTTTGGTGCTATAACAGCTTCCACTCTTCTTGAAAGGCTTTCCATAAGATTTTGGAGTGTTTATGTGGGGAAGGTGTGCACATTCATTCTAGTGTGTTTGTGAGGTCAGGCACTGATGTTGGACGGGAAGGCCTGGCTCAGTTCATTCCAAAGGGGTTGAGGTCAGTACTTCACGTACTAGATCACTGAATGCATTTCTAAAGATCTTGTGCTATTTTTGTACACTTTGTTGCAGTAGTTTGCAGTTTGAGACGGATGTATCCAGGGGCCATGAGGATGCAATGCCGAAACGATCCAGTATGGGGCACCCGTAACAAACTGCCGTAAAAACACACAGAAGAAGAAGAGCACAGAGCAGCGTAGGGTGTTACTAAGCGAGGGTAGAAAACCAGTTGGTAAATAAAAGATTTTGAGTTATTTTCAAGTTCTATTCGCTTATACATCGAAGCAGTTAACTGTCCTCCGTGAAGCACACGCCGAGAGGACGACCAGAAAGCCTCTTCACCGAGTATAGCCTACAGAAAGAAGAATGGTAGGTTATTTCACACCCACATGTGTGTAACACACGTTGTGCAGCTACCTGTGATCTCTGTTCAAATATCTTCAGTCTACTTAGTATAAGCAAAAACTGTCGTTCTGTGTTTATTGCAAAATGCCTAATATGAAATCAGGTTACACTTATTTAACCGAATTCCTTGATTGATTGTTTGTGGAAAGCTAACAGTTAGCCAACCACAAGAGGTCGAAATGAACCACTCCGATAAAAATAGTACTGAAATTAATCTAGTTATTAACTATATAACAGCATTTAATGGGATGAAAATTCAATTTTACACCGTTTCTACTTAGTCCATAATTAGTATCAAGAGAAACATATGAAAGCCAAACGAGACGTGTTTCTTGTGGTAGACTACGTAAGAAAAGTGAAAGTAACAATCTGGTCATACGTGAACACACCACAGCACAAGATAGTTCTCTGCATTTAACCCATTCATCAAGTGAAGCAGGGGACAGCTACGAACACAGCGCCCGGGGAGCTGTGTGTGGGGACTGTACCTTGCTCGGGGTACCTCAGAGGTGCCTAGTAGTCTTGGGAATCGAACCCAGACTTTCAGATCACGGGGCGAATGCCTTAACCACTAGGCCACCAGCTGCAGAATTTACAGGTAATTCTGTAAAAACTGGGACTGTAAAACGGCCGACCATTATACCAATAGGGACTGTAATTACATTGAGATAAATATGGAGCTGGTCACACGTTCCACTTTTGTAAGACTTTCCACAAGATTTTGGGGAACTTGTGCCCATTCATGCTGTAGAGCATTTATGAGGTTCTAAAGTTGGATGATGGCATTGTCTGAACTGGAATCCTGAAGCATTAAGATTGTCCTTCACTGGAATTAAGGGGCCTAGCACAAACCCTGGAAAACAGCTTTGTCCAATACTTGTCCATATAATGCACCACACCGCTCTCTCAGTATGAACTGTAGTTCCCAGCCCAAGTTTAACCTTGCCATTTTTTTTTATATATTCACTAACCCTCCAGGCCGAACCAGAAGTGAACCCGAAGGCATATCCTCTGGCTGATGCTACTTTGACCAAAACCATCCTGGACTTGGTGCAGCAAGCAGCCAACTACAAACAGCTGAGAAAAGGAGCCAATGAAGGCAAGTGCCTAACCCAATGTTCCCTGCAAACAACAGTTTATGCCTAAATCTACAGATAAGTATTCACACACAGAACTAAGTGATTTTTTTGTAATGGAGACTTTTTGTGCAGTATTACTGTATGCAACATGTGATATTAGTTCCTTTCATATCTGCTGCTACTAGACACCTGAAGACACCACAGAGTACATACATGCATACACACACTATGTAATTTATGCGACATTTAGATAGTGTATCATATTGTAATGTATTTTCTTTCTATTAGTTTTTCTGCTTCTTCTTTCATCTGTCCACTTTGCCGCTGTAACAATGCAAATGTCTCACCTGTAGGACTAATAAAGGGTTATCTTCTCTCTCCTCAGCCACTAAAACCCTGAATCGTGGCATCTCCGAGTTCATAGTGATGGCCGCTGACGCGGAGCCCCTGGAGATCATTCTTCACCTGCCACTGTTGTGTGAGGATAAGAACGTCCCATATGTGTTTGTGCGCTCCAAACAGGCCTTGGGCCGAGCTTGTGGGGTATCTCGGCCTGTCATAGCCACTTCAGTCACCATAAAGGAAGGATCCCAGCTGAAGCCTCAGATACAGTCTGTACAGATGGCCATCGAAAGACTACTAGTCTGATTACGGCTCTAGGAGCTCATCAGTCTGTAAATGATTGTAAAGAGTGTATAGGCTGTTGATTATGGCCGTATCTTTTTTTTTTTTTTCCCGAACCAAGGAAACCAGCAAAAAAAAGTGTTTAAACGTGTATGCTGTTGTTCCGGATATTTGTGTTTAAAATGGATTTTAAAATGTCTTCTTGGAAGGCTAGCTTGGTTTTGAAAGCTACGATTTTTGTTTTGTAAACCAGTAGTATTTGACTTGGTGATGCACACAATCCCCTTATAACTTTTCATTTTTGTAATAAACAAAATGCTCGCCTGCGTCATGCATATTTACTGTAGTTAGTGAAACCAGTGGAGAAGTTTTATCTGTTCAGACGGTTCATCAATTACTCTTTTGTAAATTAATAGCGGCTACAGAAAAGCACTTGAAAGTTTACAAATAATCACAACTACACGAATATTACGTTTTAATAACAGTAATCCAGAAAACATCACTGACAGATTGTGAAGAGACACCATTCTGTATGTTTGGCCAACATTAATTTACTCAGCAATACTGAATCATAAGGCCAATTCAATTTGAAAAGCACTTCTGATTACAAAACAAATTGGACACTTTTTAGTGGCTGTATAGTTATATCTGAATGTGCTATCAAAGTGATTCCAGTCCATGTCTTAGTATCAATAATTAGTGGTTGCTAAACTATATCCCATATATAACCTACATCCATACAATATCTAAACCATATAAATACAAAAACCACCATTGAAAACAGGAGTACAAAAATATTTCACAAATGCCACTGATCAGGGCAAAACCACATCAGTACTACACAATCATGAGGTGCTCAGAGCTAACACATGGAACCCTGTATATCTCCCTCCCCCCTCAGATTCAGGGCGTGATGTACATGACACAATGCATACACATACACGAACACATAACCACTGATTTGTATCCATCCATGACTATGGAATGGACCCAGAGGACAGATTACCACACAACTAGTTTCTTAAGACCGGTCAGTGGGTCGGCGTGTCCTTTTTTCCACTGCCAAGCAGCAAACTGAAAACTACATCCGGCGAGCACTACAAGAGCAGCCTCCATGGCCTTCTCTCGGGCGCACACATATGCAGCGTTTGCTGGGTGTGGTAGGCACACAGCACGAGGCTTAAATGCACAAAGGTACCCTGATGCCCTCAGTCCACGGGGAACTCCGTCTCGGAGGCGGCGCCAGGGTGGCTGATGGTGTGAGTGTCTTTCCTCAGCTGTAGTGAAACACAGCTCAACCAGCTACGACTGGTGGGCATCTCGCCCACAATTTCCCAGCTGTCTGTCTCTTCACAGTACCGCTCGATGGTATCATGGTACCTGATGAGAAAAAATATATACACAAGCTTAAAATGAGGCTTGATTAGAAAACAATTGTACCATTTACTAATTTAAAATATACATATAGAACCGTCTAGCAGTTTTCCTTCCTTGCCTGTGCTATCCACTGAACACTGAACACTGTCATTCATACCGGCCTTGTGAGTTTCACCCCTGTTACTCTGGCATCCCACCAAACTAGATCATCTTTTGTGTCCAAGATTGTGGCATCAATCCATATATATATATATACACACACACACACACACACAAAAAGCTACGTTTTGAGGAATTCTGGTCTTGGTTACATTTTCAGAAAATTCTTTGTAGTTCACAACTAAGATCCTCTAGGAAATTTAAGAACTCTTTCAAGTAGAGATGATATGACACAAGGCACACTACACTCTTAAAAATAAAAATGACTGAAAGCATTCCTTGCACAAAGCCAAAGAAAAAAAAAATTTGGATCCCTAAAGAACCTTTTTTATATTAAATGTAGAGGTTGTTGGAAGAGCTTTTCAATAGCAAAGATCCTTACGTTATGTAAAAAAAAAAAAAAAAAGGATCTTTTTGTTGTGTTTTTTTTCTCATCTTCACAGAAATGATGGGTTTTTAAAATGGTACTTCTGTGGCATGTTGAGCGTTTGTGGCACATTTTCTAAAGATTGTATTAATTTTTCTTGGCGCAGTGAACAAAAATAGTTGTCATAAGCTTAATTGTGAAATCTGGCATGTCTGACCTGTCCCAGCCCTCTTCTCCTCCTAACACATAGATTTTCCCATCCACTACTGCTACTCCGGGCCGATAACGTCGTTCCTTCATTGGAGCACACATGGTCCACTTGTTGCTCTTCGGGTCGTAGCATTCCACTTTGTCTGTGTTTTCAGTGGAGGCATGCCAGCCACCTGGGCAGAAGAAATAAGTCAATACAAATACATTTTCTATCAGGAATGTAGGACAAAGTAACTGTCAAGCGAAGGGAGAAACAGCCTTTTCCTTTTTTACCTATTACATAAATCTTGCCCTTCAGGGTGCAGGCTGCAGACCCAGAGCGAGCGATTTGCATGGGGGCGACCTCTGTCCACAAGTGTGTTTTAGGATTGTAGACTTGTGCTAGGTCAGTTCCATCTCCGTCTTCCAGAACGGCGCCTCCTGCAGTTTGGAAGGACATACCTTTATGTTACCACTTTGTTTCTGAGAGTAAAAACAACCGCTTTTAATAAGATCAAGCAACGCACTACGAAACCAGACACATAATTCAAATTAAGGGGTCTGATATATTTTCAAGGCTAAATTAAAATAGTGTTAAGCACATTGTATTTCATAAGTGGCGGTAGTGACTTGGTGTGTGAACAATGACCTTAATACCCTACCTGTAACATAAAGCAATCCATCCAGTGCCACCACAGCTGGACTGGTGACTGCCATTTTAACCGACTCCACAAACTGCCAGGTATTAGTGTGAGGATTATAGCACTCGACCGAGTCCAGACGGGAGCGGCCTTCCCAGCCTCCTACCGCAAATACGTATCCATCCAGCATCACCAAACCTGTGGGAATTCAAAACAGATTACCAACCCAAGCTGCTGTAGTGCCTAGCTGAAACAGACGTGCAGTTCTATTTAGTTTTAGGGGTTTCAGATATTTAACATTTCCAAAATTGGTGCAAGAAAAATAGCGAGGTCATTTTCATCTAACTGAAGAATAACAGTTTCATTTTTTTAAAGTCTACTGATGAGTGACAAATAGCTTTTTTCCTCCTCGACAGTCTTATGAAAAATGTTTTGTTCTCATATGACATTCGGCATTTTTCTGCTAACTAACACCTTTTTAACATATGAGTCAGTAATTCTGCATTACAGTTATTGTGTAGTGTACTTTTAGAAGCTGCCTGAACAGCTGCATATGACTGTGTGCTTTCAAATGTCTGAAAGGTTTTTAAGATTTTCAGATGAAAATCTCTAGATACTGATGAGTCTAACTTTGTAAGAGTGTACAAGAGTGGGATAAGAGATCTGATGTATTGGTTTTGTCTCTGGGCCCCACCTAATTCTGATCTTGCCACATTCATGGGTGCCATCTCTAACCAGGAGTCAAAGCAAGGGTCGTAGCGCCACATCTCTCTGCTGGCTGAGCCGTCTGGGAATTCTCCACCAGCCAGATACAGCATAGAGCCTGCTCAGGACAATCAACAGAACTTAAAAGAACAAACTGAAAAAAACAACAACTGAATGAGACATTATAAGTAACTTTTAGGTTTAAAGCAAAACTGTATAACAGGACAGGATAAAGAGGTAAAAAACTAAAAGATGTGAGAAAATGCAAAATGTGATTGCGTTGTCAATATAAAACCAGCATTTATGGGCAATACAAGTTTAAGTTAAGAAACTGAACTTGAACTTCACCCATTATGCCACTGGGGGGCATGAATTCCCCAGCTCTTACCAAGCCATTTATAGGGATGTCGGAACACCTATCAGCATTCACTAACTGAGTATGTTTAACTACGTCTAGAAGGTTTAGCGTCTAGAAGTCTGCTCTGTGTTTGTTTATTTGCATTTGGGTTTTTGTTTTTTGCCTTTTCATCCCTTCATCACCAATTATCTCAATGCAGATTTTATGGGGGTCTCAACCATCGTCTCTCCCTCCCAATATGTCACAGATCTCAAGTCTGTTTTATTTGTCATTTCTGCCATATACACACAGTACATAGTGAAAACAAAACAATGTTCCTCCAGGACAGAACAGAACACAAGACCACAAGTGAAAACAGGACAAAGAGCAACAATAACTAGACAAAACAACGTTCAGTACAATTAACAACAGCTACATTGAAGATGAATACAGTAGTTGACCTGTTCTATATTTTAGCAGCAGAGATGTGCAAAGTTGCAGAACAGAAGTTGCTCTTTCACTTAGATCAAGAACAACGGTGTGCTAGAAATGAAAGATGAATAATAAAGTGACCAGAATTATACAAACATAGGCACTCACTCACCTGACACCACTAAGCCGTGCTTACTGACAGCAAAGGGAAGGCAAGCCAGGCTTTTCCACTGACTGGTTAAAGGGTCAAAGCTCTCCACGCTCCGCAGCACAACCTTATCATCCTCCCCTCCTACCGTCACTATTACCTCAGCTGTGCCTGTCAGAGACAAAGAAATGCAGGCTGAGCCTCGGGCTGAACTCTTCAAACAGCTGCAAACTCACACTAATGAAGCCTAAACCACAGGCTCAAATCAAGACATTACATACATTCTTCATATAATGGTTCAGTCAAAAATGAAGCTGTGCATAATTACCCCTTTATCCCAAACGAAGCTAATCATTTGATCAATGAAATTTGCTTCTTTAGTTTAACACTGCAGAAATGAGGCTTATGTAGCAAGCAAGCAATGGAAGTGTGTAGCCACAAGTTTTGCATATAAAGGTCTTTATCTTGTTTTAAAATACATCAGGCTCTTACCCAGGGCTGGACTGGGTTATGTTTTCATACACATCATACATTAGACATGTCAGTATATTAAACTGAATTACAAACGTTACATTAAGTACATTAATGCTGACACACAAAATGGTTTAAGTACTAGCTGAACTAACTATAAGGGGCCGTTCACATATCGCGCCTAAAAACGCGTGGAAAACGCGAGGCGCGCCGCTATATCCTTCTTTGCAAAACCACTAGGGCGCTTGCGCTCCGGAAACGTCAGTCGTTGCTAAGCAACCATCAGCCACGCTCTCCATTTCCACCAACGAAAAACCCTTGCTGTAACTCTGCTACACGATATATTTACGCAGAAAAGAAAAAAAAACGTCGTAGTGTTTGGGTGCACCCCATTCTTCAAAAACGTAAAAAACTCTGGGATTTTCACCAGCTGATTCAGGAGCTCCGCCTGGAGGTTCAAAGCAGGAGGTTCAAAGCCTGTTTCAGACTCGACAAGAACCAGTTGGATTATATTTTAGGAAAAGTTTGGGGGCTTTACAAATCATAAAGTTCAGGAAATCCCTGGAGCATGATGATGAGCTGCTCCTCCATGTTCCTGCTGAGGCGTCGGTGTAGCGGAAAAGGCGAAGAAGCTAATTGGTTGAATCTTGTCACATGACTCACGGTGCGCTTGCGGCATTCTGAAAAGTTGAGATGATTTCAACTCGACGCGGCCGGACGCTCCTGAAAAAACCAGGCCCGTCGCACCGCGCCGCTTCCATTATGAGCACGGCTGCCGCGCGTCTACATTTGAAATAATGGACTTGAGCGTGCAAAAGACGCGATATGAGAAGGCCCCTAATCCAGTAATAATTTAGATTGAATATTTAAGTTGCAGTATTTCTCCAATAATTTAGGAACATGCAAGGTAAAGGTTACCTGAATGTCTGTTACAAGCTTTATTTGTTCCAAATGTGTCTGTAGACTAGATCTTTGTGGTACTTAAAACTCTCCTGCTGTTATCTCGATGGCAAAAATTAGTTTAGCAGGAGTTTTGATTTATACGGGTGCATAAGAAAGTGCTAGTTTTACATTCTATCTGCTGTAGAATAACATTTGCAGTATGTTCTGGATAATCATATGATGAAGCACAGATTGTGCCATTTTTATGTTGGTACAGCCCACATCCTAGCAGTGTGTTTTCTCTTTATTTTTTTCTTTAATCCTCAGCTCTAAGTTAGGATTCTGCAGCATTATATAGAAGTGATCCACACTGAACATCATGTACGTGTACAGCTCTAAGAAGAGATTGCAATATATTTTTAAATCAGCATGAGAATGAAAAACAACCATCATTCCTTGCCAGGGTCTCTTAAGTTCCTACGCAAGCACTTCATTCTTCTTCATGAGGTACTGATTACTGATCACCTGAATCAAATCTTATTTAATGAGTAAAAGTATAAAAACACTGCTATAATCAGCACTCTCCTTTTGCAATGAGACCAGTTGGATGGTAAAACACTACTAGAATGTGAAAAGAATGTGAAAGGTAATTATTGCCGATTTGTTTACTTAGAACTATTCAAGCTCTGTAAACACTGCACCATTTCCTTTTACATGATGCATTAAAGAACAATGATCTAATTGTAAATCAGAAGAAATATAGTCAGCAGTTCTTGAAATCTAAGGCAAAGCTGTTCGGTTCAATACTTGCACCTATAAAAACCTCTGAGGAACTGAACCTTTTTTCCAGTGTTTAACTGAAAAAGTTGCATGTACTACATCCTACATTTACTATTAATTATCTTAAAAATGATGCAATATTGTAAACCTTTGGTAGGAAGGAAATCATTAGTTAAATATTAAAACTAGGTCTGTAAAGCGGTTAATTAAAATTAACTAGTTAATCGCAAATCTGGAAAAAAATGTATCACGATTAATCACAATT
>JBBPDB010047954.1:0-11082 GCA_037974465.1 Brachypetersius altus | reverse complement strand
AGGAATATATGGTATGTGAATATATTGCTTAAAATATATTTTTAAATACATTTTTTACTTCGACAACATAAATTCCCGTATACTGCAATATATTTCATTTCCGTATGGGCTACTGCTTATGAGCTCAAATTGTGATCATGGTAGGAGACTAGGGATGCATGATAAAATCAGAATCATACCGGTCCTGAAAGATAGGCTAACAGCTTTAAAAGATGTGTAAATTTGTCCAATATTTCAAGCTAATATTTGTCAATTACGTCAATTATGGTGGCATCGCGTTCCTCCATGTGCATATCACCTCTGTAGTCAGTCTTTTCTACTACTTCTCATAGAAAAGTCACACGCACCACACTGTTATGTACACACAAGCTGTCTGTTAGGTTGTATATAATAGCGTAATTACTCCGGGTAATCTGGTCTGCTGTGTTTATGCACGTGCCCTCATGTGTGGCCGGTTTCATGTTTTTATGCTCCATCACATGCCCTTTTCTACAAAGTCATGCTATTAGTTTTACCAAACAGCTCCAGAGCAAGTTATATTAAAGCATGGCATCCTGAACAAGTGGAAACCTTTTTCCCCTCTCACCCCAAAGGGGCTTTGTCCTTCAAAGGGTGCACCTCAACTCTCAGAAAACCTGAACTGGGTCATTTTTGATCTCAGCAGCATTCTTATATGTTTGTGCAGTTTACTACACTGGTCCTAAACACCATCATCATGAACAGCGATGGTGACCACTAGTTTGTTTATACTGCATTTAGGCCCCTTGTTAAAGTTAAAGACAGAGGCCAGACACAATTATCCTAAAAAAAAGTCTAAAGTGAGGCCCTCAGAGTGACTCAGAGCAGGTATAAGGAAAAAACACTTAATTCAACCCAACACAGCGCTTCCCAAGATCCAGCCCTTAGGATTAGTGTACCGACCTACTTTCTCCAAAGCCAAAGTGGGTCATCCCAGTTTTTGACCTACCGCTGCTTATGTCATTTCGCAGGGGGCTTGTGCCTGAATCCTAATTCTGCTTGAAGTGAAAGCAGTACTAATATATAAAAAGTTAATTATGGCTCAGAATAAAAAACAAAACACATGCAGTTTCCATTAACATGTTTAGCATGCTTCACATAACAACCTTTGACCTCTCCTGTAAAACACATTGGTTGTCTGACCCTGCCTCTATAGGGACAGAAGAGCACTTGCCCCATTTAACTACACATGTAACTGCAGTCCTTATCGCTGCACCCATAACTTGTGCTGATATACACAACCCAGAGTTTTGCTGCCCCCTACACTGACGGTTCCTGGTCCTGGAGAACCCCTGCCCAGGGGGTTTTTCCTGCTCCAAATCATTCGAGTGATCGGGGAATTAACATGTGTGTTGCTGTTTGATAACACTGAGATGTGTAGGTCAGGTGTGCTGCAGGATGAATTGGAGTCTACAGTTCAGACATAATGTGGGCGTATTCTGAAATGTCACATCAGTACTGGCATGTACATCTATAAACCTAACCTGTGGTTGTAGATAAACAACACATTCCAGGGTGTTTTGCCCATGAAAGTAAAGAATTGTCCCTCTCCCGGTCTTGGTGCTGTCCAGTGTTTCCCAATCCTGCGATCTCAATCAGTTCCTAGAGATCAGCTCCCTACTTTTTTCTCAGTTAAAAACCTCAGATTAATGATCTGTTAGCGCTGTTAGGCCCTGCGGCTGCAGGAATAAAACATTTTTGCCTTTAAATTTGTCCTTTATCCTCCTTTAGTTAAATGCTAATTTATCATGCATCCTTACATTTAGGAACTGTCAAAACGTCCATTTCTAAAGCCTAATGTACACTGATCCTCACCCTTCAGTTTAGTGTCCTGCCTGCTCTCACGGTCCTCCGAAAGGACTTGAGACTGACACTGTCTAACAAAAATATCATGTATCTGAAAAGGGAGCTTTACAGGAGAGCACAATATCCTGAACGGTTTGGTTTGTAAAAACACTATTATTCATTAAGAAACACCCACACACAGCTAAGCAAACCATTCCAGTTACCCTTTTGGAGTTTCTCGTGATGAAAAGGTGGTAAATCTGCTCTCGGTACACCTGATCCACCTCTCAAGTCCTTCATCAGGAGAACCTCACACTCAGACAGTTCTGCTGACTAGAAGTTCTCGTTAAAAGTTGATGTCGGCCAGTTGAAACGTTGTAAACTTTTAACAGTGTGTCGTTTTGAAGAGACAAAAGAAAGAGCTCTGGTTCCACTCACCACCCGGCCGGTGTGTTTCTCCACCGCTTTCTTCACCTTTCCGTACGTGCCCCTGCCCAGCGTCTCCAGCAGCTCGTAGCGGTGCTTCAGGTTGTGTTTGTGGTGGTGTTTCTTCACGCTGGAGCCTCTCCTGAGCGTCAGGGAAGGAGGGATCTCTCCCGGGGGAAGGTCCACAGGCAGCGGCGTGTCGCCTCCACCCGGCTGCTGCTCTCCACAGCCCGGCTCCATCTCTCAGCTTCTGTACTCCCACTCACTCCGAGCTCATGGACGACCAGACCCCCCTGACTCTCTTTAAAAACAGCACTCACTTCAGCAGTCCAGAAACACTCTCTTCTGCGCTTCCTCAGAGTGCTGAATAACCCTCCACTGTGCGCTGCTGAATAACACTTCAGTACCGCCTCAGCCTTCCTGACCAAACTCCTCCGCCCCTCTCACCCTCCTCTCTCTCTCACTCACTCACTCTCCTCTCACCGTCTTCAATAACTCTCTCTCTCTCTCTCTCTCTCTCTCTCTCTCTCTCTCTCTCTCTCTCTCTCTCACACACACACTCACTCACTCTTTCTCTCCCACTGTCTCTACCTCTCCTTTGTCTCTCTCATTCTCTCTCTCTCTCTGACTTTCTCTTTTAACAGTCAAAGATGAACACATTTGCTAGTTCACCCTCAGATTCTGTAGTTGAATGTGGAAAAGAGGCCCGTTGTGTGGAGATAGAGGAGAGGCTAACTCTGACTCTTCAGCGTGGAGATAGAGGAGAGGCTGACTCTGACTCTTCAGCGTGGAGATAGAGGAGAGGCTGACTCTGACTCTTCAGCGTGGAGATAGAGGAGAGACTGACTCTGACTCTTCAGCGTGGAGATAGAGGAGAGGCTGACTCTGACTCTTCAGCGTGGAGATAGAGAGGCTGACTCTAACACTTCAGTGAGGAGTGAGTGGAGTGCCCGCTGCTCACATGTGGAGAGAAACAGCGGTGCACGCGTCAGCTTAACACTATGAGGAGCTGTTTAGGACAAAATACACTAAAACCTGCGTGCGCTGTCACCTCTTTCACACATCACTGAAACACTCGCCGTTTAGGATAAAAATACACTGAAACCTGCACCCGCGACAGTTCTCAGTGTACCAGGAAGTAATTTCATTGTAAGAGGAAGGCAAAGCAGTGTTTTCTTTTCAGCCAGGAAAGACTTTTTGAAAGATGCTTTCAGCCTCTTTTAACAATAATAACAATCCCTACAGTTAATGAAATTACTTCTGGTAGCTCTGAAAATTGATTTGTGCACATACATGCACATTCACTGAGTTAGCTCTTAAGTGAACAACAGGTTCCTGATCCATTTTGTTTGTTTATTTAATAAGAATAATAATACATTTTATTTAAAGGTTCCTTTCTGGCACACAAGGACACTGCAATAAAACAAGTGCAACAAACAGTAAAAACTACAGACAAGAAAAAAGACATTGCTGAAGAATCAGAGAGAGAAAGCACGCTTGAACAGATGGGTTTTGAGTGTGGATTTAAAGTGTAATAATGAATTGATGTTTCTAAGGTCGGGTGGTAGTGAGTTCCAAAGCCGGGTTTCAGCCGCTCTGCTCCCCATAGTGGTAAGATGGGCAGAAGGGACAGTTAAGTGGATGGAGGAGGATGATCTGAGGGTATGAGAGGGAATGGCAATCTGAAGGAGGTCAGATAGATATGGAGGGGCAAGGCCGTGAATGGTCTTGAAGGTTAAAAGAATAATTTTAAATTCAACCCAAAATTTAACTGGGAGCCAGTGGAGCTGCTGCAAAACGGGAGTTGTATGATGGATAGAAGAAGTTCTGGTAATGATGCGGGCGGCTGAATTCTGGACCAGTTGAAGCTTGTGAAGAGTTTTGTGAGGGAATTACAGTAATCCCAACGAAGGTGACAAGACTGTGGACGAGGATGGCAGCAGTGTGGGGGGTAAGAGAGGGACGGAGACGGTTGATATTACTAAGTTGAAAATATGTAGACAAGATAATGTTGATATGAGACTGAAAAGAAAGAGTACTGTTGGAGATGACACCCAGACTCTTAAACTGTGGAGAGGCGGAAACGGAGCAAGTATCAGTAGAGATTCTGTCGGTTTTGGATAATGTTGATTTGGTACCAATAAGGAGAACTTTATCACTATTTAATTTAAGGAAATTTAATGAACACCAGGTTTTGATTTCTATCAAACAGTCAGTAGAGGTGGAGGGTGGGAGGTTGGAAGTGGGTTTACTGGTAAGGTAGATCTGAGTGTCATCCACATAACAGTGGAAACTGATTTGTGAAAGATATTGCCAAGAGGAAGGAGATAAGTAGTGAAGAGGAGGGGCCCCAGGACAGATCCCTGGGGAAAAATATGAGTAACAGGTGAAGGGTGGGATGAAAAATATGTGAGCTGAATGAACTGAGTGCGGCAGGAAAGATAAAATTTGAGCCAGTCTAAGCGGTTGTGAGTGATGACACTCCAAACATGCCACAACACTTTTCAACAGTTTTTAATAATACAAACTAAACCCTTAGTAAATTTTATGTCACTGTCATTCTCCTGCCTAAAAATTAACACACTTTACTTTCTAGTGCACAGATATTTTATATTGCACTGCATAGATACTGTTTACAATAATAAGTAAATAATCTTCTCACAGTTAGGAACACCGCTCAAACAATGAATTAAACTAAACTAAAACGAGTCGTCACATTATTATTATTACTGTTAAAAGAGGCTGAAAGAGTCTTTCAAAAAGTTTTGGCTGAAAAAAACCGCTGCTTTGCCTTCCTGTTACAATGAAACGACTTCCTGGTACACTGAGAACTGTAATGCACATAATGATCCGCACTCGTGTGTGCAAGAGGCGAGAGCGCACGTGCAAGTTTTAGTGTATTTGTCCTAAATGGCTCCTCATATAACGCCTCCGCCCCCACGCCACTCCAATGTGACTGTGAGGGTTGCAGGCTGAAGACGGGCTTTACTAACCACACTGAGCTCTCTCTCTGTCTGTCGTTCCCTCGGTCGCTCTCTCCCTCTCTCCGTCCCTCGCTCATTCTCCCACGTACTGTGTGTGATTACCAGGGTCCTCAATTCCATGTATGCTTTTTAGTTGTGCATTTCATGTGTGTGTGTGTGTGTGTAGGATACTTGTCTATTTGAATCAGGATCAGATGTTCTCACTTCCAAACACGCACTTGAGTGTGTGTTTCAAAGATAAATGTATTTAATGTATCTGTGTCGTCATGGTTAAGGTTAGGTTCAGGAGTCTGTGCGCATGTGTGACACCAGTTTTTCTGTACCAGTAAGGACCATAAAACCAGGGGTCCTCACTTCAGTTTATGCCTTTATGTTTTCTGTGTGTCTGTGTGAGTGGGTGGGTGGGTGTGTTTATGTATGCAGACTATTTGTCTTTCTGTACCAGGGCAGACTACAAATAACATTTCAAGAAGGGAGGACAGTTCCACTGGTCATCAGGTTTTCATTTCCAAACATGTTTTTTGCTTCAAAAACTGTGTGGTATGTCAGTGTTGCAGCCACTTTCTGTATTAGCGAGTACCAGATGTCTTCATAAGAAGTACAATTCCAAGAAGCGAAGATATTTTGCTGGTCTTCACTTGCAAGCATGTTTATGCAAACTGCTTTTAAATAACTCTGGTGTGTGTGTTTGTGTGTGTGTGTATGTGTGTGTGTGTGTGTATGTGTGTGTGTGTGTGTGTGTGTGTGTGTGTGTGTGTGTGTGTTACAAGGCAAGGTCTAAATGTGCTAAAGGACACTTCTCACTGGGGTGGTCCGCTAAAGGGTAGGTCTTCAGTACTGGTTTGGAAACGTCATTTAACTATTAGATACTGAAAGTTGTACCGATTCCATAAGCCCTTACTCCATACATCCATATCAAAAGAAAGTGTTTGGCAAAAAATAAACCAATTTACACAATTCCCAAACTACTTCAGACTACACCACATGTTTGCAGTCAAAGGCTAACACTGCACTGGTAAATAATCACCAAACATCACTGTCTCTCAATCTATCTCTTGTGGATATGATTTAAGGCTTCTTTAGTCAGATTTTCAATCGTTAACTTTTCCTTTTACACACTGCAAATATAGGAGTTCTTGGACACAGAGAACTGGAGTAAATTAGGATGTTGGTGCTGTTTTACCACCACTCACACAAACTCTTGTTTATTGATGGTGGATCTGTGGGTCTGCGCTACGCTTGTTCTTTAGAGCTAGGCTGTTAGAGCTAGGTCTGCCGAAGTCAGTGCTCCACATTCATATGTTGTACTCTGTTAACCCAAACAGATCTTTTTCAAGTTGAACGACTGTCCTACACCTTGTCTGAGGGTCACTACCTACGCATTCAGTTTGATTAACCATAGTCATCTTGTGGAAAGCCTTTCAAGAAGAGTGGAAGCTGTTATAACTCCAATGTGGAGAGCAACTCCATGAATGCAATGTCACTGAAGTCCCTGTTGGTTTAATGGTCAGTGGACCAAGTACTTTGGTCCATAAACTGTACAGTATAGAATATTAAAGGAAAAGACATTTTTTATTAAACATCTCTGTGTTAACAGATGGCCATGCTTGAGTGAGTGTGTTGTTTTACACACTAATGTGTTGTTTTAGACAGTAAATGTGATTAGCCAAAAGGTAACTGTCATTTTTCATCATCTATATTTAGTGCCCACATTTTACACTGAAGTCAAATTGAATTTGTCCTCTTTCCAATTTAAATGTAATTTTAAGGGGTCAGCACAAACTTGTAGCCTCATTATGGAGTTAATGTACCCGACACAGTGGATCACAAATGACATATTGGTTCTTCTTCAGGTTCGTAGGACATTTAAACTTTGCTGGAACTTCCTGCAGATGCTTATAGTACAGTTACAATGCATTTGCTCACATGTTGTCAAACCATTACATGATGCACAAAAATACAAGCAGATGTGGCGCTCCAGAGTGTCACAGCCTTCTGTTATCGGATCAGAAGATCGTGAGTTTGATCCACATTGATGCCCAAGCCCTGCCTGGCCGGGAATCCAAAAAAAAGCACAATTGGCCTCACTCATTCTCGGGGCGGGGGAGGGGGGGTAGCCCTCACTCTCCTCCTGTTCGCCTGATCGCTCAGCGATGTTAACCAATGTAACAGTTTCAAAAAGATCTAAGGGTCATCAATCTGAATTTTCTGCAGTTTTCCCCAAAACTGCAGTCATGACAGTCATGAGGTGGAAATCAAAACTGATGCCACCATTCTTTCTTATGACACAGGAGACTGTGGCTTTTGGTTGAGCTTATAGACATAAGCACATAACTCTGTGTAATAGGGGTAGAGCCTAGCCTTATGTTACAATGGGCCCATCATCCCCCTTATCTGCAGGGGATCGTGCTTTTTGTTGTCTATTGTCTTAGGCTCTAAATCATTAAAGTTTTTAATGACTTTCTAGCTATGCTCTGTGCTGGAACTTCAGTCTCATAGTTCATAAGGACACTAGACAAAGTGGCACATTACCTTGTTATGGCTTTCCATAGTTTATTTTTATTTAGAAGATGACCTAGTTGGTCTAGTTGGGTCTTTGACCGATAGTTTGATGTAGTGGGATGCATGCATGAGAAGCCTGTGCTGTTTGAGAAAGATGCTACAGTCATATTTGTGGACTGGCCTACTTAAGAACTAGCTGTGGCTAAAATAAGCAGAAATATAAAAATGGATTACTGGGATTAAAAGAGGTTTTTGAGCCATTCATGTTGATCCACATAGCTACCGATACAGTCTTCTAACTTAGATCACAGAAGAACTTTTAATGGCTATGAGCCTTATAATTATAAGGACATCATTGTGAATACATATGAGTCCTATAATTACAGTGCACTTACAATATTTCACTGCCTTAAAAGATTTACCACCTACATGTCTGGACCAGGACTAATTGACATCCAGGTACCTTTTCATGAACTTGTCATTTCTGTGATTATATCCAGCTGAACGTAACCCTACAGATGGAAATCGGAAGAAAAGCTCTTTATGTAACAATGCCCTAAAGTTACTCACCTGCTTTATGTTTCCTCAAGACTGTGTCCAGCACTGCAGGAACTGATCTCACATCCTGGTGTTTTTCTTCATAGGCTGTGTTGGTAATGCCTGGTTCAAGTTGTTCTGCGCATGTTACACTTGTTTTAGTGTTTTTATGGTTAAGCATGTTTTGTAGCCATGGTGGAAAAAACATAAGGTGAAAGATACCGATGAACCTATTTCTGTCCAATAGTACCCTCTAGTGACTTTTGGAAGTTGTGCACAGTCTCATATTGTTGCTATCCATCAACAGCAACAGAAGGGTAGATCAGTTTCAGGGCTAATTGTTTGCACCACCAGAGGCTACTGTAGTTTAAATTTAAACTTAAACTCCAGAAAATCAGGTGCAGATTGAATTGAACATGGTATCAGATGCTCAAGCAGAGTTTCCTTTTGTTTGCTTGTTTGTTTTAAAGTATGTTTATCTTGCTTTTGTGGACAAACAGTGTATATGTGTGGAAAATATGTCCTGTGATCCCTTTCTAATGTCCACCAGTCCCCAAGATGATTTGAGCTGTACCACACAATGTGTGTGTGTGTGTGTGTGTGTGTGTGTGTACCTTCTCATTTTCCACCTTAAATAAAATGTTAATTTCTGTTCCTCCTTAAACAGTACAATGTTGCATTCTCTGTGAAAACATGTCACTAAGATTTTAATAGAGTTAAATCTAGAGCATGTATCTGTATCATTGCTGGAATCTTAGTATCCTTAAAAAACATAAAGACTCATTTGTCTCCTTAAACATTTTTCTAAATGTGCTGCTTGTTTGAAGTCTTTTGTTTGAATACAATTGAAACAAACTTGGCAGAACCCTTAAGCTGGTAAAAGAAACGTTACAATCTGTGAAAGTTCTTCATACCTCAGAACACGTCACACCTTTTTTCACAATCCAAACCGTGACCCATGTACCGTGACAGTTCGGTATGAATACATGTACCGTTACAGCCCTAATATATATATATATACGAACAAAAACTGCACTTTGCATTTTGTATTTCAAACAAAGGTTTGGTGAGCAATAGACAGAGACTTTAAAAATAGTTGTAATGACAAAAATCACAAACTGGAGCTAAAGGTGAAACGGAGTCGAACATTCTCAAACATTCACAGTGTCTGGAGTTCATGAACAGTTGTTACATTTTAGGGATCTGTAAGCTCACAGACAGACCTGTGCACCTTCACTTTTGGGTTTGCAACAGAGACTACAAAGGATGGCATCTCTCTTTAAGCCAAAAATATATATTTCGCTGTTTGTAAAAGTGCTACATTAAAATCTTAAATTTAGAGTCGCCGTTTGAAAAAGTGCAATATTTTGATTTAGCGCTCAACGTTTAGGCATTTTTTTTAGGCAATGTGTGAAAACTGCACTAAATGAAAAATGACAGCTTCATTTTTTAAGCTGTTTTACAAACGGCACCCCAAAAGGGACATTTTATTATACCAATGTTTCTCCCTTATTATATCACAGTTATGATTTTTGTATTTGTGCGAAGGTATGCACAATGTTTTGGGGAATCTCCCATTGAGAACTTGCGGTCAGTCCTCAAGAGGTGGGTGGACAAACATTAACCCACAAATTCACATTCCAAGCATTGGTTTTGCAAGAATGGGATGCCATCAGTCAGGATTTGGCTTAGAAGTTAATTGACACCATGCCAGGGTAAATTGCACAGGTCTTATATAAAATAAAGGCCAACACTGCACATTCAGACTATTTGCACAGACTTGATGTAATTGTCAATAAAAGCCTTTAAAGTTTATGAAATGTTTGGCATACATTATTCTGCATAGTCTACAGTCCACCCTGATGCAAAACCTTAACGCTACACCACAGGCTGAGAAACTCACATTATTGTGGCAAAAACGCCAATGATGTGCAGTCTGATGGTGGTGACAAAAACCTCCAAATGGTCCTCAGCAGGGGATAGAGGTGTGCCTTTCCTCTGTCTCTCAATTCACTATTCACTAATATGTCATGTTCGTATGTCATTTGGGATGTACATAGTGCACCTACTACCTACCTACATAGCACATAGTTAGTGATGGGAATAACGGTTCTATAAATAAACGGCGTTACTAACAGCGATAGGTTTTTCAGTAACGAGTAATCAAACAAATTACTGTTTCCCCGTTACACCGCCATTACCGTTACTGACAAGAAAATGTGCGTTACTATACCTGAGAGCAGTTTTCATGTGAGCAGTGTCTCTCTCAGCCATAGCACCTCTCTTTCTCTTTCTGTGTGTGTGTGTGTTCGGGTACGTGTGTGTACGTGCCCAACACTGCACATAGTATACAATATTACTTGTAGGTTATGCATCTCCAATGACTAAAGCCGTATTGAAAAGGCTGACAACATTTAACCAAATCCAACATTCACAACATGGACCCCAATTCCATAGTCATTAAACTCAACTTTGACTTTGTATTTTAGTAAGTTAGCAGTTGAAGTTGAAGTTGAAGTTTATTGTCATGTGTACAGAATACAGTGTACAGAATACAGTGTACAGAATACAGTGTACAGAGTACAGTGTACAGAGTACAATGAAATTCTTACTTGAACCCCCTCTTCACAGATAGAACATAAACACATAAAAGGCATGAAAGACAACACAGTGCAGCAGCAGTAGTCTTAAGTTGTACAGTACAGTAACGTGACAGTGCAGTGTAAGTGTAAAGTGTTGTGTGCTACAGTATCACACATAGTATGAAGAACAGATGTATTGTGCAACAGAGAGGACCACAGTTACTGTGCGTTGAACAGTCTGATGGCAC
>JBBPDB010047943.1:0-11082 GCA_037974465.1 Brachypetersius altus | reverse complement strand
AGTTACAGAGGCAGCAGGTAACAGTGACTTCACCAGATCACATGTTGCGTTAGTTGCTAGGTAACAGACATAAAAGTGGATTATCGATGTTAGATTGTTTATTTAGGATTCCTAACAGGAGATAAGATAGAATTCCTAAATCCAAACTTAATATGTTAACTTTATACTTAAGAGAGGCAGTTTCTGTAAAACAGTCCTGATGAATAAGAAACAAAAGCAAAGGATGGAACTTCTCAGGCTAGCTCTCACCTCCTGTTTAGCGAAGTCGACCACGGCCGGCAGCGCCGGGGTGTTTGTATCATGTTTCTAAACGATGTGTGTGTCAGTACCGATGTATAGTCTGGGTCCTTTAGGGCAAAGCGAAACTCCCACATCAATTTCATTGGTGCATCGACAGCCGTGTATGATCTGAATGATTTATGGCTGTATTAGTCGTTTGGGCTTCAGAACGAAACCACGGCTGCACCACACCAAGCCGACAGTGGCGCATCTTCCACGAATTTTACGTATGCCATAATAATAAACTTCTGGGACGTACGAGATAAGAGCACATGTTTTTGTTTTTTTTTTCCTCTTTTAGTTTTTCCCCCTATGCATATTGCATTAATGGATCATATTTCTCCTTCTTGCATCAGATCTGAAGTGTCTCTGATTCTTTTACTTCTTCCAGCTGCTAAAATGGAAGCGAGGAGTTTAAAAAATGGTCCGGCAATATGTTTAATGGTGGCTCTGCCGAGGACGTGTACGTTTATTCGCATATAAACATTCGATTGAAGAGCTTTAGTCGGTCGGAGGAGACACAGTTCATCTCTTTTCCAGTCGATGTCTCTCCTCCCGAGGAAGATAATGGCCCTATTATACACAAATCTGGAAATGACTCAAAGAGCCAAATTGATTTGATAAATAAATAAAACTCTCGCCCAGATTTACTGAAAGATCGCGAAGGAGGAGGCTGTGTGTGGTGGCCTTGGTAAAGGTGGTGTAAAAAGGAAAAATATAAAAGATGTTACAATTAATTTTCCTGTGATTCCGACTCGCCTGGTCTCTTCGGATTGGTTCCGTTAGTAGCGTGTGACGTTGTGAGACCCAGCAGGCTCCTCTCGCCCTGGAACCCAGACAGAATGCACACACTGTATTTTTCAGCAGTTTGCTCTATGAATATGTACATGTTGTATAAAATATTAAACAAAAATAAGGAATACTATTTATAATTCATGTAATATTTAACGTAAATGTAAATACGTCCCTGTTTTTAATTGTGCAAGGTACCCTAGTATGTATGAGAATATTTAGATAAGACAAAGCCAACTATGTTTTTTACGCGACTTTGCCAAACGAATGATGTTGAAGTAAATATCTAATAAAATAGAGAAATGAAAAAATGTGTCTGTGTCTGCTTTTAGTTTTTTAATGGTTTTAAAAAGCCTCTGAAAAGGTAAAGTTTAAGAGAAATATTTTGTCTCCGGGTGTCTTCAGGAGAGACATGGCGGTTCTCTCGGTACCGTCGTCCTTCACATGATGAAACAGCACACACACACACACACACACACACACACAGGCCAGCTGAATGCCACTATCGCGTTTCAATTTCCGCGCTTCACAGATCTGCCTTGTACCCCTCGGGCGATAGTCCAGCCCAACATAACCCATACAGAACCCAACACTAATTCAGACGCCAGCTGGAACACGTTTACTGCACTGGAGCAACATGGCAAATATAGACTGTACAGTCAGTGATGTATCTAGAACTGACTGAAACCTGCTCACACTACAGCTCTATAATCAGTGATGTATCTAGAACTGACAAACCTGTTTACACTACAGCTCTACAGTCAGTGATGTATCTAGAACTAACCGAAACCTGTCTACACTACAGCTCTACAGTCATTGATGTATCTAGAACTGAGCGAAACCTGCTTACACTACAGCTCTACAGTCAGTGACGTATCTAGAACTGACTGAAACCTGTTTACACTACAGTTCTACAGTCAGTTATGTATCTAGAACTGACTGAAACCCTCTTACACTACTGCTCTACAGTCAGTGACATATCTAGAACTGACTGAAACCTGTTTACACTACAGCTCTACAGTCAGTGATGTATCTAGAACTCCAGAAATCACAAATCTTCCCATACGGAAATGAAATATATTGCAGTATATTGGAATTTATGTTGTCGAATTAAAAAATATATACCAAAGCGGCAATTTTTTGTATATTTTTAATATATTGAAAATATATTGGTTATAATATATTTTGTATTATATAATTTTTTTGTATGTTGTTACCACAAAAACTTCCATCTATTTCAATTTCTTGTGGCCAGTTTGACCACTTTTAACTAGATGTGGCACGATACCACTTTTTTATGTCCGATACCGATATTGTAAATGTGGATTTCTGCCGATTTGATCCAACTTTTTTTTTTAAACAGAAACCAAAAAATAATGCTTTCAAAAAATATTGTAAACCTTCGCACAAATACAAAAATCATTACTGTGATATAATAAGAAACATTGCACAGAGAACCTGGTGTAGTGAGATCCTCTATATATTTTTTTAACACATTTAGTTTTAAATGTGTGAAAAATTGTTGAAAATTGATGAAAAATCTCTAAATCTAAATGTAGCACTTTTACAAATGGAGAGATATGCTAATTGACCACCAACATGGAGGCCCTCACCAACATGGAGGATTTGCCTTAAATGATCTTAAATCTAAATGTTAAATATGAAAAATATATCTCTCACAATAAATGTGAAACTCCACAGTTAGATGGGGCTCGGTGACCCCTTTCCAACGACTCCTCGAAAACCGTTATTAGTTCAAAACCGCTCACCTCGGACAAAAGTAAAGGGACACCGGGGTTTTCGGCTAATATTTCGGCTATTATGGCAAATGAGGGGTCTTTGGAATGTCTCATCGAGCCCCATCTAACTGTGGAGTTTCACGAAGATTGGTGGTTGCTCCGCCTAGAAAAAGTTGCGAGGTTGTTCCGTGGGGGACTAAAGTATTGGGACATTCATTAGTCTTGGCTTTTTTTTTTTTAAGTCTCACACACAATGTTGGCAAGTCTCACACACAACAGAAACTCTTATCATGTGATGCATCTTCTTGCGTTATGCATGTCACAAATCACATAATGCGTGCTGTAATAATTTTTTGTCATTTTTTATGGATCAGATTACATTTTTTATTCCTTCCTGATTTCCGACACGGTGGAAACATCAGAGTTCCTGCAGGTCTGATTCTGTTCCATTAAGGAACCAGAGCAGAGTTTATTTTTTTATTGAAGATTAATAAAATTACAGATTAAAAAGCAAACCAAACACCACCAACTTACAAAAAAACACCAACTTACAAAATGTGTTCAGACACTGAAACCCGTTGTCAAGCTCATTTAGTATTTACAGTTCAGTTCAGTGTTTATGGGAAAAAAGATCATTAAACATTGAATGGAGCTAAACCGCAACTAAACCACACTAAACATATACACACACACATACGCACACACAACACCAACACACACATAACACAAACACACACAACCCACACACACCACCAACAAACACATGCAACACACACACACACCACTAACACACACACGCTGGCTATTTGATGCTGTAAGAAGAATCTTTAGATTTGACTCCTGAAGCTCCTCTCAGTGGCAGAGTGACTCCAGAGCTGCTGTTTCAGTTCCAGCCTTTATAACCTTCACTCAGTTTTTATCGTTTATATTCATTCCTAACTACTACAGCACTGAAACCGCAGAAATCACATCCTGTCAAACGAGTCACTCCAGCATCGAGCTGAGCGTCTCTGCAGTCAGGCGGCACAACGGGAGCGAATACAGAGAACTGCTGAGCTCTAGAGTGGCACACAAGCAGAACCCTGAGACAGACAGAGCCGCTCACTTTCTCCGGTGAAGAGCCAATGTTCAGGGTCATTTTCCCGCAGCAGTTCAGTCACTTTACCTCTAGCTTTATTAGTTTTTAAGGCAGAAATCCATGTGTGTGATTCAGACTGGCACCACAACACTCTCTGTAGTGTTGCTCATGGTGTGTGAGTCATAACCCCAGAGCAGCGCCCCCCGGTGTTTCTGCATGTCCCTGGAACGGATCTGAACTCCTCCCTCCACCGGTCGCAAACATGTCCTTCCTGCTGTCTGCCCTGCTGCTCTGGACAAGCAGAAACAAACGTGGCTCAGTTGCAGCTTCCCCTCGACCTGGACAACTGCAGCTCGGTCGCTTGGCGCTGGTTCCTTAAAGCAATAGATCGGAAAAAACATTCACAAATTCCCTCAATTCCCCTCTAAACAGCCTTTAAGGACATTTCTGGTGTCAGGCTTGCAGATACAAGGCTAAACAAGAAATGGGAGAGAGAAAGAGGGAAAGCAAGAGAGAGAGAGACGGAGAGAGAAAGAGAGAGAGAGAGAGAGGGAGAGAGAAAGAGAGAGAGGGGGGGCAGAGAGACGGAGAGAGAGAGAGTAAAAGTCACGATCTGTTTGCCACTTTGGGGATCAAAGTCACGACCTCCTGATGATCTTGTGAGTGCGTGTTTATAGAATGAGTGTCTGTTACAGAATGATCTCCAGTCAACATTACTGATGCACAGATCAGGGCTTTTATGACCCGTTACAAGAACCAGCCAGAACCAGAATCAGAAAACTTAATTGATCCCAGGGGAAATTGTTTATGTTACGACTGAACAGAGACAAGAACAGTATAAAATATAAATAAATCCAATTAAAACTCTGCTGAAAATACATACTATATACACACACACTGGGTATAAACACTGTAGTATTGTTACACTGATGGATAACAGAACCCTCAATATTCCTTTAAGTCATTTATAACACACTCAGTATTCAGCTTCAGTTCTGTCAACATCCATGAAGTTACCTAATAAACGTGGACCCGTCCGGAACCCCAGGTCAACACGAGCATCTCTGGTAGATACTGAATAATGTATAGTAGATTCTGAATTCACTGTGGAAAATGAATTATTCAAACTGAATACTGAACGCTTCATATTTGATATCAAATAATATAGGATACTGAATAATTATTAGTAAAACTTGAATAATTAATCATAGATACTGAATAATTTATAACCAACATGAAAATTATTCATACCACATAATTCATAGTGGATAACAAATAATGAATTACTGAATAACTGATAACAGATATTAAATAATTCATGGTGTATTGTAAATAATTCAGTAGTCACTTTTAGTAAATGTTAAATAATTTGTCAAATTCAAATTAGATACTAGAAGGTTCATATTAGATACTGAATAATAAATAATAAAGAGTCTAGAGTAGGTACTAAACATCTTATAGTAGGTACTGAATAACTGTAGATACTTGTTAGGTCATTCTAGACTATGGATGGTTCCAAGTACAGACTAGATGTTGTGCTGAAATGAATCCCAGAGTAGTAGTTCATAGCAGAATTGTAACAGATGAATAGCAGAACAGTGAGTTTGCATTTTAGAGGGGAAAGAAGGGGGCGAAGGCAACAAATCTACATATTTATTTCCCGTTACATAAAAATGACACAAGTATCATTTACATAAATCTCTTGTTATATAAAATGCCAAATTGCAGCATTTTGTGTGCCTGGCATTGAGCGTGTGTGTGGAGCTCATCTCACCTGGAGACTTATGGAGCGCGTCTTTATAAACACCCACGTCCTGCACCGCCTGCCCTGTGAGAGCACAGGCACAAACAAGCACCCAGCGCCCGGCAAACAGTGACCAGCGCCCCATAAACAGCGACCAGCAGCCACCAACCAGCACCTGGCAACCAGTGACCGGCAACTAGCAACCAGCACCTGACAAGCAGCGATCGGCAGACATCAACCAACACCTGTCAAACAGCAACCAGCACCTGGCAAACAGCAACTAGCACCTGGCAAACAGCGACCAGCGGCTGGCATACAGCAACCAGCACCCGGCGGACAGTGACCAGCCACCAGCAAACAGCAATGGCAGACAACAACTAGCGACCAGCACCTGGCAAACAGCGACCAGCGCCCTGCAGACAGCGACCAGCAACCAGCACCTGGCAAACAGTGACCAACACCCAGCAAACAGCGACCAGTACCCGGCAAAAAGCGACCACCACCTGGTAAACAGCGACTAGCACCCGGCAGACAGCAGACAGTAAACAGCAACGGGCAAACAGCAACAGTAGACAGCAAACAGAGACCCGCGCCCGGCAAACAGCGACCAGCACCCAGCAGACAGCACCTGCCAAACAGCAACCAGTGCCTGGTAAACACATACCTCCATGCACACCTCACCACACACCTCCATACACACCTCACCACACATCTCCATACACACCTCACCATTGACTTTGTCAATTAGTTTATTGATGCTAACTAAGTGCTCTATTTGTGTTTCACACCCTAAAAAGCTTTGATTTCGTAAAAGGTTCTTTTGAGTGAGGCCACAGAACCATTTTTCGTTCCCAGAAATGGCTTTGAAAGGAAAACGCTCAATTGAATTGTCCTATAAGCGAAAGTGGCGCCTGTATTTTTAGTGCTAATGTAATCGATGGTCCGAGACGTTTGATGTGTTGAGTCTGGTATTAGCCCTGGAGCTACAAGACCAATCAGCTCTGGTCTAACTGAATGGCATTTGCATATCATTTACTTAATCACAGGTTCACCATCCACCAGCACCGCCGTCCTGAAAGTGGAGGGGGGATGTCACTTCTTTTGTTTGTGTTTTTCCTCTCAAGGTCGGAGTGATGCAGTAACCCCCAGTGAAATGCAACACTGGACTGTCAAGTTGTTAAATTAAAGCTTAATTAACGTTTCTATTCTCTGAAAGCGGCCTTTTATTACTAGTCAAAACGAGTCCCAGGGTAATTTTACAATCATTATTATAAAATGCCAGGCAGGTCTGCAGGGCTGAGTAGGGAGAGCAGCTGCACTCTGGGCTATAAACTTTAAGGCCCAGGTTTTAATTTGTGTTAGATTCTGTCTTTGGCGCGAATAAAAACCTGACCTTCAGACACACTCTTTGTTCCTTTTCTTAACAGATGCGCTTTAGAGCCCTTAAAGCCTCAGCTGGATGCTGAACTGCTGCAGCACAGGGGGATGCAGGCGTGATGCATTCTCACAGGGATAACTTCCACATCGGAGGGGCTCAGTTCTGTTCAACCCTTCAGAGAGCAGCATCACACGGGTTCAGAAGCAACAGCTTCTCACTGCTGACGTACATCGCAAGTAAATGACAACTCAGGATTACAGCTTTATATATATATATATACACACACACACATACAGTGGGTACGGAAAGTATTCAGACCCCTTACATTTTGTCACTCTTTGTTATATTGCAGCCATTTGCTAAAATCAAAAGTTCATTTTTTTCCTCATGAATGTACACACAGTACCCCATATTGACATAAAAACACAGAATTGTTGACATTTGTGCAAATTTATTATAAAAGAAAAACTGAAATATTCAGACCCTTTTGTACTTGGCCGCATTCATCTTTCCCTTGATTGCAACCAGTCGTCCCCCACAGCATGATGCTGCCACCATGATGCTTTACTGTTGGGATTGTATTAGACAGGTGATGGCCAGTGCCTGGTTTTCTCCATGAATACCACTTAGTATTGAGGCCAAAAAAGTCTATCTTGGTCTCATCAGACCCGAGAATTTTCTGAAGATGGTCCAAAAATGGTCAAGAAGGTAAGACTATAGCCCATATCTCAGAAAACTATAGTTGTGCATGTGGTTTCATCTCACACAAAAAATGTGGAATATTTTGAAGAAAAACCTCATGTGGACACAATTTCTATGTGATATACACGTGTTGGCAAAGAAATAAAGGAATTCTGAAGACGATCCAAAAATGCTCATGAAGGTAAGCCTTACCTATTTTAGCATTTTTGGCCCAAAACACAAGGTGAATTTTTCCTTCATTTTTTACTGCAGAGTATTGTTTGGGCTGTTTTTTGATGGTTTGGGGCAGTTTTCTGAATAAAAAATGTGTATTTTCTGAGAAATGTGTATGTGGTTTCATCTCACATAAAATATCATTTTTTGAAAAAATGTACAATATTTTGAAGAAAAACCTCATGTGGACACAATTTCTATGTGATTTACACATGTTGGCAAAGAAATAAAGGAATTCTGAATACGGTCCAAAAATGCTCATGAAGGTAAGCCTTACCTATTTTTTTAATTTTTGGGCCAAAACACAATGTGAATGTTTTCTTCATTTAATATTGCAGTTTATTGTGTGGGCTGTGTTTTGATGGTTGGAGCAGATTTCTGAATAAAAAATGTGTATTTTCTGAGAAATGTACATACGGTTTCCTCTCACAAAAAAATTTTTTTTTTGAAAAAATGTGCAATATTTTGAAGAGAAACCTCATGTAGACAAACTTTCTATGTGATTTACATGTGCTGGCAAGGAAATAAAGGAATTCTGAAGACAGTCCAAAAATGCTCATAAAAGTAAGCCTTACCTATTTTTGCATTTTTGGGCCAAAACACAAGGTGAATTTTTCCTTCATTTTATAGCCTTACCTATGTTTTTCATTTTTCCATTTTTGGCCCAAATGACAAGGTGATTTTTTTCTTCATTTTTTGCTGCAGCGTATAGATTGGGCTGTGTTTTGATGGTTTGGAGCAGTTTTCTGAATTAAAAGTGTGTATTTTTTGAGAAATGTTTATGTGGTTTCATCTCACAAAAAACAATTTTTGGAAAAATTGTGCAATATTTTGAAGAGAAACCTCATGTGGACACAATTTCTATTTGATTTACACGTGTTGGCAAGGAAATAAAGGAATTCTGAAGACGGTCCAAAATTTCTCATGTAGGTAAACCTTACCCATTTTTGCATTTTTGGCCCAAAACACAATGTGAATTTTTTTCTTCATTTGTTACTGCAGTGTATTGTTTGGGCTGTGTTTTGATGCTTTGGAGCAGTTTTCTGAATAAAAAATGTGTATTTTCTGAGAAATGTGTATGTGGTTTCATCTCACATAAAATATCATTTTTTGAAAAAATGGAGCTGATTAATAAAATAAAGTAAAATCTGGATAAAAACCTGTGGAAAGAAAACAACCACAATATGAATATAAGCAGTAATATTGCACATAAGATACTGCAGTAATTAAGTGATTTAGCACCATACAGAGAGCAACATACTATATTGCACATATTTGGTACCTGGTAATTGCACATAGACTGCTGCATACCACAGTAGAATAATGCACATAGTCTTCCACACAGTTATATTTTTTAAACCTGTAATAAACATACAGAAAGTGTTGGAAGAAGGTCTGCTGGAACACCAGATGGTCATCAACCCACCCCTTGGAGACCCACCTTCTAGCACATAGATGAATCTGATCCAGCCAATCACAGTCTTCAGAAAAACATAATGAGCTGGGAGAGGTTCACCAGGTGCTCCACTGGAACGCTGCGCTCCCAAGACTGATCTAAACAGTTCAGGGTTCCTTTGTCTTCAGCAGGTCTGAACACGTTCACATTTTGAGGAGATGTTTCTCCATGGACCATGCTGCAACATGCATTAACATTCAGACAGGGTTTCCAGTTCCTGAGGTTCACTGCACTGAACATCTGAGCATTTTCACTGCTTCAACACACCTGATCCAACTAATCGGCTGGTTATCCAGCCCTGAGAGTGCTGAAGTGGGTTTGGAGAAGAAGGTTTACTGTGTTATGGTTTGTTCACAGATCCTTTATGGAGTTCTCTAAAGAACAGTCAACTGAAAGGTTCTTTGGGGAAGCCAGAAAAGTTCTGAGGCTTCAAGCAAAAATCCCTTTCTGTGAGTTTATATGATATAAATTGGTTAAAAGGTAAATGTTCAGTTCTTATATGCGATGATTTCAGTCTCATCTCAAATAAATTAAACACGTTCCACAAAAAGACCAGAGGAGCTTCACAATAAGTTCTACACTCATGAAACTGGAACAGTGTGTGGTGTGTGTACTTGAGAAATGTTGTGGCAAATCAACATTACTTTTGATTCGAACACATGATGCTTGTTTACCATGAGATGGGAGTCATCAGAACCTCCCTGATGATCCACCAGCTGAAACCAAGCTGCTGCAGATAACGTTCTACTGAAAGTTGCACTATAATCTTCACCTCCTCCACCACTGATCTTATTCAGAGCTTAAAGAGTTGTTGTATTAAATTTGAAATACACTAAATCTTACTAAATGTCATCAAACTACATTTGATTTTTTTTTAATCCTGCAAAATTCAAATAACAATATTCTCCAAACAAATTAAATATGTATTTTTAAAATATGTATATGTCTTTTTACAATATAACAGCACTGGCGTGTGGTTTTCCAAAGCTTACTCTCTATCTGCACATGCAGCATTCCTCCCCACAGTAACATCAGTGATGAAAATCAACTAAAGTAAGAATGTATTCGAAGCAGGTTACATGCTGTGAAATAAAATTTTATTCCGTGACTTACATCGTCAGTGAAAGGATTAAAGGTTTTTACCCAAAATCCCACTGGTGATGATCATATGGGTGTTGCACAGCCACACGACTGAGAGGTCTTCGAAGATGTCCACAGTTGCAGTAAGGATCTGTGGTGGTTCCACTGGCTTACAGACTCATCCACAGATCTATTCATTCTTGGAAGGTAAATGTGGTGATGAGCTCTAATGTGAAGTGGGTCAGTGCTCTCTAAACTTTCAGTGTTTTCCATGAAGAGAAAAGGGCTTTAAAGTGTGCACACCTCCCTGTTTAGTTCTTCCCACGACCGTTCAATTCTTAGATTATGAACTCTAAGTCCAACCATGAAACTTCGGTTTGCTCCTTGATTCTCAATAATAAAACGTGCAATATCAATATTTTCACTGCCAGCATCTCCCTATAGGCAACCATATTATTAGCTTATTATTGTAAACCAACTTTTTGAATCGAAATCATTTGATTTTTTCATCTTTGAATACCTGCCATGTAAGAAATTTCTACTTAGTGTCACGGCTGGGTTTGGTATAGCCGTGCCCTGTTCTGGTTTTTTCTGTTTGTTTTCTGTTCTTGGTTTTCTGCC
>JBBPDB010047923.1:0-11083 GCA_037974465.1 Brachypetersius altus | reverse complement strand
CTCTCTCTCTCTCTCTCTCTCTCTCTCTCTCTCTCTCTCTCTCTCTCTCTCTCTCTCTCTCTCTCTCTCCCTCTCGCCCCCCTAAGGGAGTGGCTGTAGGGTGTGTACTGTACATGTGTCTGGTTTAAATGACGAGGCAGCGTTACAAAAAAGACCTGGTGGTTAATTGAAGGTGGGTGGGGGGTTTGGAGGAAGAGGTTGAGGGGTGGAGAGCGAAGGGAGTGGGGGAGTGAGGCTGTGGAGGGGAGGAGGGGAGGAGGGGAGGAGGGGAGAGGTGGCAGGTGTGATTAAAACTGCTATGATTTATGGCAAGGTGGCCTGGAATGGTCATGCTCCACACACACACTAACAGCCTGAGCACAGGGAGTCATCTCAATACAACACCTTCAAACACACACACGCTCATGTGCACACACACATACACGCACAAACATGCACGAATATATTAATGCAAGCATGAGCGCACACATACAGACTCTCATATACAGATATATTGATGGAAAGGTATAAGGAAAATACCCATCTACCACATTCAGTCACCGAACACAGCATCAAAGAGACAGACACACACACACACACACACACACACACACACAAAATTAAGTACACAAATGTTTTCCAATTGACATTTAGCATCATTTACCTGCACACAAAAGGAGGTTCATTAGTGACCAGGTTGGAACGCTGGTCCGTGCATTGATCCCAAATCCTCCGAAATTGATCAGGGTCTCCTCAAAAACACTCATGCAAATTTATCTGAAGCACAAACACGATCACTTGCCTCCTGTAAATTGATGGCCTGACCATTCATTATCCGATAGGCATCCATAGACAATCCATAGACATGCTCAAGCCACCAAAATGGGTACATGGGAAAAAAAAAGGAAAGGACTTGTCCTGCCTGGTCAAAAACAAACTGCTTTTAATTGGGTTTTAAAAACACACAGCTAATGACAAACAAATCCATCCCACCAATTTCTGACCAATTCTGCCGGAAACATAACCCAAACACACCATTTACTTCAACGTAAATTCGTTTAGGCTGCGGGGGCCACTGAAGTCGGCCAAGCAGACCATCTCCAGACCAAGAGCAGCTACTGATAAATCTATTGATTTGCGCAACTGGATCTCGTGATTTCTCTTAAAAATGCACTTTCAGGAAATATCAGACGGGACTCAGGAGGCCTAAACATTCAGCTGGAGGAGATAAATGGGCTATAAACAGGATGAGAGCATGAAAACAGACAGGAGGAGCAGACAAACATGTTTAGCTCTGTGTTTTATGAAAAATGAAATAAGCTCCGGCCACATATCTGATAATGATTGGCTGACTATCGACCACTCGTTACATCACTGAGCCGGAAAAATGCATGCGGTGTTATCAAATCCAAATATCCTGTATGCTTGAAAGCTTATTTTAAACCTCCATAAATAAAGGCTTCATAATACATGAATACGTGCTGAATGATGTCTTTCTAAAGGAATAACTGTATTTAATGAAAGGCTTTACTAGCATTAGTTGTTCATCCATTTTCAGGTATTGCCTCAAAACATGTTTTTTCAAGCTCCTATACAAGTCTTTATGTATCGATGGCAGACTGGATAATGGATGTATGGAGTGATTAACTCATTTCTTATTATGCTTTAAAAGCGTTTATAAATGGAACGTCTGTCTCTATGAAGTTATTAAAACATACACTGTAGGAAAACAGATTATTTACATCTTCTGTGTGTATAATAACTCTATGCTGGTAGATTTCAAATAAAGTATAAATGACATAAATCGATGTTATTCAGTCTTTTTTGTGTTGTGAAGTCCACGTATAGGCAGGCTTGAAATCCCGCGACGCATTTAGAAGGATTATTTTAAAACTATGCTATTTCATATTCTTTCTGTCACGGACGGAACAGGAATGAAAGGACTCGTTTTCCAAAGACGTGGCGTGGTGGAAGGGCCCGAACGCGGATGGCACGCGAGAGCTGGTGAGCCACACTTTTTATGCTAAGAACGCTCCGGTAGGAGTTAGGGATCGCACCAAACGAACCCACGTTCTCACACACACACAGGGGAAGGCCTGAGCCGCTCTGAAGAGCTGAAGTACTCACGTTACCGTGGCGATGAAGTGAATTGAACACTCGTGGCATGAAGCACATAACTTCAATGTCTGTGTTACCTGCTTCCCGCTTTCATACCTTGCGCGGGGTCATTTCCGGTGCCAACTGAGCCCGCGTGGCCCGGTGCGCGTGACACTTACATTCTTATATTTGTAGGTTTAAATAAACTGTAAAAAAAATCATTTTCACAAGGTGCTTTAAAACTACATTATTCATTATACATGTGTTATGAAGGCCTTATGCAGGCAGACTTCAAATTATTGACTATTCACTGTTTATGCATGTGTTATAAAGGCCTTATGTAGGTGAGCATTAAATAATCTGGTCAGTTTACAAATAATACGTATCATTTTAAAACTAGTCAGTGTTCATGTGTGCATTATGAAGGCCATATGCAGGTAGACTTTAAGAAAAGTGCTTGAAAACGAACTAAATTCAGTGTTTATGGATGTGTCCTGCAGTCTTTATATAGGTAGGCTTCATGTGTTACCATAAGTACATGCAATGCATGCACAAGTACAGAAATGAAATATGCAGTGTGTGTGTGTGTGTGTGTGTGTGTGTGTGTGTGTTTGTGTGTGTGTGAAAATGAGCTTCCGTTCAGGTTCTCATAGGAAGAGGCTCAGGTGTCTAATGTGAACCTGAGAAAGACAGGCTGCATATTTCAGCCCAGAAATGGCACTCTGCATACAGATAATTGAATTTCCAGCCATCTTACCTACCCTTATGGAGATTAATTACTATTAAAGCCACACACATGCACACAAACACACACACACACACACACACACACGTGACACAGTGCCATCCTCCCCCTTCGCTTCCATATCAGAAGAGAATGAAGAACTCCAAACAAAAGAAGCCCACTCTCTGATCACTATCACTAACCAACCACTAACATATATGCAGTTCATTAACGGATTTCAGGCTCATTATGTGGCATAAAGTGCTCTGCCAAAGCGTGGAACATGCAGCGTGATGAAAGATAAGAAAAAACATTGCCTTCAGGTGATATTTTTTAAATGCTGCAACCCTATTAGTGTGTGGAAGCTAGTGAATTGTGCTAACATCCGTATTGAGGTTAGCGCCAGCTTCTCAGGAGGCTGTCTCATTTCATTACACCTTACGGAGCCTGAAGCAGTGGGTACGTGTGCATCGAATGCCGTTTCATCACTAAATGAACCCTAATACAGGAACAAAATAGCTGATTTTAGATAGAAAAGAATGCTAGTTGTTTAAAGAATGTGCTGTGAAATCCGGTTTGAAAGGTGTATCTGATGTAGGCCTGCTCAAACCCGTAGTGTTGTATTGTAATCAGGATTAGCATTATAACACTGTTTCTTTTCCAATAACGACGCTGATGCTACATTTTCTATGTTACAATCAATTACAGTTTGATCTCCAAAGACTGGGATGAGTTTCTGATAAACTATGTCTAAAAACTGTCTGTCGCATCAGTCACTGCTGCTCCGAACAGCCCCTGAGAGCAAAACCAGCAACACACTGTGCTTCAAGAAATTGGGAGCTTCATGAAAAGTGTACACACAAACCTAAGGTCACCATGCACAATGCCAAGAGTCGGCTGGAGCGGTATAACGAACAGCTCTGAGGAAGTGGAAACGCACTCTCTGAAGAGATGAGTCCACACACGTTTGGCCATAAAGTGCATGTGTAGGTGACCTGAAATCTGGACAAATATTTTATCTTTTTATTTCCAATTAAAACAATAAGAAATTGTCATTTTTTTTCTCCACAGAGATCTTAGAAGGCACCGAGGGTTCTCCACACATATCCATTTACATTTGCATTTTGTTTTCAGTGTATAATCTACTCCACTCCGCTTTGTGTGGTTGCACACAAATAATGTCTGGGACATTTAAAATGTAAACCATTTCCCACTTATGATCAGTATAGACAATTAGCAAAGACATGTTTGGAGTCCAGAACTGGGTTCTTTACTAAAAAAAAAACTCTACCACCGCGAGAGGTCCAGGGCAGGTATTCACGAAGTGGCCGTAACTGCTGCTGCATTTATAAAGATTTGTAGCTATTTACGTATTTATTCGTTCATTAATCAGACTACAGACTTCTAGTGTTTGTTAGAAACCTCAAGGCGCCACATCTGAATTAAGGAAGCAAATTTAAAGACCAAATATTTTCATTTGTTATTTCTGAGGTGTTCCTCTAATCGTTAGCAGTCGCGTTAATTGTGAACTCTTCGACCCGTGCTTATGTGACGGACTGTAAACAGACTCTGAGCTATAACAGGTTCACGTCTGCTGTGTCTTTTTAGTTCTTTAACACACATTCTCTCACACATACACACCCTCCTCTTATTTTAGCACTCCTGTCCCAACCCAAGCTTTCAAGCACAGCTCAGGAAAGTGCTAAAACTGTGATCACCTCAGGGCCCCGAGCTGAAGTCATTACACACCCTCTCTCCCTGAAAGGAAAACCAGATAACCCAACAGTTTCCTAATAAAGGTGGTCTCCGAGGTGTAGCACCTGGAGAGGAAAGGAGAGATGGTGCAATCAGTCTTCAAATGAATGCAATGCCCAAAACACGGGAACAAGTGAGCTAATTAACGCCGAGCATATTGAAAACAGCAACACTCATTACACCAAAGCGGCAGCGGTGTAAGATCTCCCATTCAGATCCATAGAACAATCAATTGAGAGTGGACTGGTGTGTGAGATGTGAGGACACCTAATGATGTCAGTTACAGGATATCGAAACACAATGCCACCACCGTCCAACAGCAAACACAAGGATTTGCAAAAGATGCGCCAAAATGAAAAAGAGGGCCATAAAGAACCTGATCCTGTTCAGAGCTAAATCAGGCCCAAACCATCCTGGTCAATAGATCCTCCATCAGCGCGGGGACGCAGGGACTGGGCTTCAGGTTACTGACCGCATCAGAGATGGTCCCCAGCTACTTAAGATCCATTTCATATCCCACGTATCACTCGGCATAAGCATATTATCTGAGCTCTATCTGTCTCAAGGGTAGGCAGTCCCCACTGAGGACCGCAGGATTCATTTTAGCCTGAATTGAAGGTACCTGAGTCTAACATTAACAACAGCAGTCATATATATATATATATATAGTTATTTCTTATGTGGAAATGTAGTGATGAATTTGAGCTAATGTTTGTTACAAAAATTGTAAATTGTATGTTTTTTTAATAACTAAGCACTAAAATGCACTAAAAAGCAAAAAAAAAAAAATAATGCAGAGAATATCTGCAGTAACTGCGAATGTGTGGGAGTTTCCGCAAACAATTATTTGTTCGGATCTCTTAAAAAAATGTGCCGCGACTGCAGAACCGCAAATATGCGGGTTAGGGTCAAAAGTATTGGAGTGCATTACCATTACACCAACAGGGTCTTAAGTGGCAGTGCGTTCAAATACATTAGACTTTAATATGGAGTTGGTCCCCCTCATTAAAATTCATTCTGTAGAGCATTTTTGAGTTGCATTCGTGTTGGACGAGACGGTCTGGATCACAATCTCCAGTTCATCCCAAAGGTGCTGCATGGGGTTGAGGTCAGAACTCCTCCAGCAGGACTTTATGGAGCTCGCTTTGTGCTCTGGGACACAGTCCTGCTGGAATAGAAAAGGTTTTCCACAAACTGGGTCCACAGCGTTGGAAATGTCCAAAATTTCCTGGTATGCCGAAGCATTAAGCTTGCCCTTTGTCCATATAGCGTCTGTATGTCAGGCCCTGTCATCTGAGGCCCTGATCTCTGCATGCCATCCAAGAGCACAGAAATCCCTCTCCCAGTGTGTGAAAGGTTTACAGGAAACTCACACGCCCACACTCATATGTAAAAGTGTAAAAGTCTTTTTTCAAACATATAATATTCCACACAGACACACACACACACACACACACACACACTACTGAACAGGTCTCTTTAGAGGCTGATGAAGTCTGCCAGAGACAGGTCCTCCTCCCTGAAAATCAATAACGCTCTAGCCAGTGTAGGTTAAGAGAGAGAGAGAGAGAGAGAGAGAGAGAGAGAGAGAGCATATGGACAGGGACACACACACCAGCTCAGGTTGTGCCCTCAGTTCAGCGTGACACTCACTTCATCTCTTTTTCTCCCTCTCTTTCTTTCTCTCTCTCTATCTCTCTCTCCCTGTCTTTATCTCTCTCTCCCCCTCTCTCTCTCTCTTGTTTTCTCTCTCTCTGTATCTCGAATGTCAGGCCACTTGGGAGAGCCAGCTGTCGTCCTGCAACAGGAGACAACAGGACAGAATCCACGTACTTCTACTCACAGTCACACACAAAGGTATGCGCACACACACACACACTCACACACACACACACACACACAGATGGAAAATTGTAGAGTTGAAATGATGAACACAAATATGCACCCATCCTCCTCCTTCCTCTCTCTCTCTCTCGCCCTCTCTCCCTCTCCTGTATCAAAGCCACAGTTCAAGTGCTACAGATAGAGGGGTATAAAGCAGGTACAGACGTGGAGTGTTGTATGTGTGTGTGTGTGTGTGTGTGTGTGTGTGTGTGTCTTTTTCCTGGCTGTTTTTGAGCACAGGCACACACAAACAGGCCCCTTCTCCCCTCCGCTCTCAATTCCTGCCATTCCTGACCACACAAAGATCCATCTGGATCCGTACAAAAGCTTCCTAACGGGCTGAAGCGCTGATTACTGCAACTGCGCGTGAATGATCAAAATACAGGAGCACTCAGAAGGCATTGAGGCTTCTCTTGTTCTCCTCCGCACACACGTGCCCCATGTTTCCTCTCCCGCGCCCCATTCTAAAGACGCCAGTCTCCGGTGGTACAGGAAAAGAAACCAAACATTATCTCTCCGCAAGAAAGGAGAGGGGAAAACGGGAAGAAGGAGGGGGCACAAAAATAAAGCTTTGTAAAAAAAAAAGAGCTCCAGTAAATAGCAGGGCCTGGGTTCGCTGTCTATTCTGCTGAGGAGAGAGAGAGAGAGAGAGAGAGAGAGAGAGCAGAAAGGTAGCAATCAATATTGAAACACAGAAATTAAGCATTTAGAGACGTAATTAGGGTGTAGGCCGCCTTTCACACCTGTACGGCGCCAAGCCTGCCAGCCACACACATCTGTCTGCCTGCACCTGCCAAAGCACCTGCCGTCGCCTCAATACGCTCTGATTAGAGTGCAAGAGAGCGAGCGAGCAAGCGAGAGAAAGAGAGAGAGAGAGAAAGAGAGAGACAGAGAGAGAGAGAGACAGAGAGAGAGAGAGAGAGAGAGAGAGAGAGAACAAGAAAGAGGGCGCAGCGCTCACGCTCTCCTGTCAGCATTATCTTGCTTATTTATTTATTTATTTATTTACTGTGTCTGGTGCTGTCGGAGCAGGTGCCTGCGGTAATACTCGGCCACAGACACACATGGCTGCCTCTTTTATGCTCGAGTTACTGCTCTCTCTCTCTCTCTCTCCCTCTCCCTCTGTCTCTCCATCTCTGTCTGTCTCTATCTCTCTTTCTCTCTCTCTCTCTATCTCTCTGTCTTTCTGGCCAAACTGAAAGCTGGAGGATTAAAGAGCTGTGCATGTCGGTGCTCCCCTCTCTCTCTCTCTCTCTCTCTCTCTCTCTCTCTCTCTCTCTCTCTCTTAACCAAATCCCTCCCTCCCTCCTCCCCAAGCGATTTGCATACCTAATTCCTGAATCCCGAGAGAAGAGGAGAGATGGATGGAGGGTTTCGTTCCTTCTTGTTTTTTTTTTTATTTCTCCTCCACGCTCTATACCTCTCAACCTCTTTTACCTTTAAACCGCTGTCCCGTCAAAAATGACTCAGACGGAGCTGTTTAAAATATACCTCGAGACTCCAGAGGCTCTTCTGTACCAGCACTTCTCCTGGAGATCCAGGTTCCACCTCCAGCCCAGTCTCAGCTCGCCTCATTCAGCCGAGCAGAGACGCTCCGAAGGCAAAACTTAGATTTGGGGAGGATTAGTCTGCAGAAAGGGAAATCTCCAGGACCGGGGGGGAGTGACTGCAGGCCGTGGGATGTCCTGTTCCAAAGCCCACAGAGATAGAACCCATGTCTCCTTATGGGACCATAGCTGATCAATGGGATAGATACATCTATTTGAAGAATATTATAAGATTATTGGACTTATTTCTAGTCGTATTTGTGCATGTTCTGAGTCTAATCATCTAGAGAAGATATCTAATTTTATTTAAGTCAAGTCAAGGTATCTTATGAAGCACATTTAAAAGCAGCATAGGTTCCACCAAAGAAAAGTTCTGCCATTTTTTTAAAACAACAGTTTAATAAACAAACAGAAATATGAAGTAAAACAATATCACATTGAATTGAGTTAGTTGTGGTCATTTTAAAAGTGAGTAAAAATCACTGTAAAATCCCTGCAAAATCACTGCAGAAGCTCTAATATCTAATGAGAGGTTTTTCTAAAGTTTGAAAATAGAGACAGAAACGGCTCAATAACCATTACATTTTAATTTGGACAGAGGGATGGACAGAAGCTGATCAGAAGCTGTAATGGGGCAAGGGTGAAGAAGATCAGACAAATATAGTGGGGCTTGATGGTGTAGTGCCTTAAAACTTTAAAATCAAGTCTTTGAGCTGCAACCAGGCGTATTAGAAAGCTTATTGCAATTGTCTATATGTAGGAGTACCACAAACTCTCTGATTCCTTTTACAGGTTGTCCAGAAAGATGCAGGCTTCTAACAGGATCTAGGAAGAAATTTTGATGTTTCAGGTGTGACCACTTTAATACTACTACTACTAATAATAATAATAATAATAATAATAATAATAATAATAATGCATTTTATATATAGACACCTTTCAGCGTACTGGTGGCCTAGTGTTTAGGGAGTGATCAGAAGGTTGTGAGTTTGAATCCCAGGACTGCCCCTGGCACAGTCTTGGGAATCGAACCTAACCACTAGGCCACCAACTGCCCTAATGTCTTGTGAAAGAGAGTTCCAAAGGCAGTTGGCCACTCAGCTGAAGGCTCTGAACCCAGCAGTGGCCAAATGGGCAGGAGGTACAGTGTGATTGATGATGGATGATGGATCTAGAGTACAGGAAGGTGCTGGGTTATGTCTTGAAAGTGAGAAACAGAACCTAAAAGCAGATAAGCGGGAGCCAGTGAAGGAGCTGGAGGACGGCACTACATTCTGGTAACGATACCGGCAGCTGCAGTCTGAACCAGTTGAAGTTTATGGAGGAGTTTGTGCAGAGGACCAGAGAGAATAGAGCTGCAGTAATCGATACGAGATGTAACCAAGGCATGTTCGAGAATAGGAGTACTATTAGTAGTAAGAGACTGGCATCGACCACCAGCACTACGTAGATGAAAGCACACGTTGCTGAGTGGATTTTGGAGATGGGACTGGAGGCTGGTTTCCTGCAGTATTGGGCCATTCCAGTTTACAGGTTTGATTCTTTCCTTTCAGCCAGTTCATAGCAAACTAATGAGTGGATGCTGGAGCCAATATGTGCAATTAGATCTTCACACTAAGTGTATTGAAAATGTTTTGCATTAAAAACACCCATCTAACTTTGTGGAAGTCCACCTTGTGCTGCCAAGACTCTCACCTCTGAAGGAGTGCTGTGGAGTCGTGAGCAGATCCTACTAGTCCTGTAAGCTGTGAGATGGGGCCTCCAATAGATCGGACTTTGTTCAGTACATCCCACAGATACTTGATCAGACAGAGATCTGGTGAACCTGTAGGCCAAGTCAACACCTTGAACTCGTGTTCCTCACGCTGACAGCTGGGGGCCTGGTGGTTAGGGAGTTGCTCCTGGGTTTTGGAAGTTCATAGGTTTCAGTCTCAGGACTCCCACTGAGGTTGGTCCCCACATGCTGCTGTGTTGCTGGATGTCCACTGCTTCACTTGGTGAAGGGGTTAAATACGTAGAAAGAGCAGAAACACAAAATGCTGGGATGTAAACATTAGAGATAAATAATTTACCAATTAACTCGCAACACAAATAGTGTTTTGTTGTCATTCTCTACACCGGGCCTGTTGTTGCACATACTATAGATCAGTAATAGATGAGATATTGCACCTATAGTGATATTTTAGTGTCGTAACAGATACAAGCAGATTACACTTATATCTACATTTATGACTGTAATGAGAGGAAACCACCATTTTCCTCAGGTTAGTGGTAGTTTCTCTGTTTAAATACGCTGTTTTCTTCCAAAGCCTTCAGCGTGGAGCAGTGGAGGTGATTTGCGCTGACCCTGACAGTGGACTCACCTGTCTTCAAACCTACTGAAGCCCCTCGGTACTCTTGCCGCAGCCGTTTATGAGTGTTACAGCTTTCGCTTAGGCAAGAAATGTAACATTTATGCTTGTTAAACTCCCACACGAACAGAGAAAGGAGTCCTCTGAGCAATATTTCTCTCTGTTCCTCTTTTTCCCTCTCTCTCTCTCTCTCTCTCTCTCTCTTCTCTCCCCCTGGAAACTAATAGGATCATTCTCATTCTGCTGGAGCCATTCAACAGTTACAAAATCACCATCTGTGTGTGTGTTAACCTGAGCCTGTGGAGAGCTCGACTAGGCAAGGTACAGCGGCTCCTCTAATGATTCTTAATCTTTTCTTTAATTAAATCGTGCAGCCAACCTGAAAAATCTATCTTAATGCAAATGAGCAGGCCCTCTTTTTGGCATTTGCTTACCGTAATGCACTAATAAGGTTAATTTAATAAAAATCTGTTCCAGTTTTTAGAGATAATTGTATGTTTTCTTGATCCATTTTGTGCGGAGAAATGTTTGTTTGCAGGGATTGCCAATAGGAGGTGGGAAGGGGAAGCTGCGTGCGGCGTGTGTAAACGTGTGTGTGCGTGTGTTTGTGTGCGTGTCGCTTCTGGGCTCGAGTCAGCCGTGAAAAATAGAATTTTGGGGAGGTGAAAATCTATCTGATGGACACAAGTGCTGCATTACCCCGCCCCCCCCCACCCCACCCCACCCCTCTTGCTCCCCTACCGTTT
>JBBPDB010047912.1:0-11083 GCA_037974465.1 Brachypetersius altus | reverse complement strand
TCTCTCTTGTTCGTGACTTTTCTGTATTTAAACCTCAGGTTTATCTTAACATTTTTGTTAAGGGTAAAGTATTAAACGAAAATGAAATTAAAGTGTTCTGGGAGCACATCTGAGGGCATATTTAGGGTTTACACTATAAAATGGGTATTTTAAGGCATTTCTTTGACCAAAACACAACACGGTTTTTCATTATACGTGGGTGCTCGTGTAACGTAACCCCCGCGAATAACGGGGGCTTACTGTACAGAGAAATGCAAGATAACATTAAATTAAATCAGTTATAACAGATGGCTGGACATCATGCATAACTGAAACTGATGTAATGACAACACAGACTGTCAAATGAAACACACTCAGGAGTAAATATTGAGGCGGTATAAGGTGAAAAGGACATGATTAGTGCAACATATAATACAAAAATCCTGCTCTGAAGTAAATATTATGGCAGTGGAATGAGATGTAAAGTGGAATAAATAAGAGAAAGACCTGCTCTTTTAGTGCCAGACGCAGGAGCCAAGGGGCAATTTTTTAAACAGTAAACTGCAGAAAGTGCTTCACTTGGACAAAAAACTAAGGAGCGGCTGAAGGGACCTGCAAACACTCGGTGAAAACCACATCACTAGCGATTCAATATGATCACATTAGTTTAACCAGTGAAAGCTGTCCTCACCTTCACGCGTGAGGAAGAGCAGCCCGTTCTGCCTGTCACCACTTCAAGCAGGCTTGGGTCGTTTCCAGCCGCAGAGGAAGAATGCACTTTGATCACAAAAATGAATCCAGCAGTAAGTGGACAAGAGGCCAGTCCTACACAGAGCGTCTGCTTGGACCTCAGATTCAAAACGTTTTCGGGATGAAGAGGAAAGAAAACCATAATAAACATTTTCATTTATAGTTGTTTGCACAACTTTCCATCGGTTAACAGAAAAAGGTCTGCAGATAAGCAGCAATAGCCTATATTATGATGTATATTTGTATGTGTTTGTATTACTATGTATGTTAGTCTTTAGGGACCATGTTGCCTTACATCGCCCTGCATGTAAAGGTAAAGGTGCATTTGGCTGATGCTCTTATCCACATTAGTTACAGGGACCGTCCCCCTGGAGACACTGAGGGTTGGGTGTCTTGTTCAAGGACACAATGATGGAAAGTTTTAGGGGGCGGGGGGGTCGACCTGCCATTTTTGTGGTCATTGAGATCACAGACAAGTGTTTTACCTCTAGGCTGCTGCAGTGAACGGATCATCAGTCCCTGGTGCTGTGTGCCAGGTGGTGTGTGTTTATGTGTTCTGTTCTGTCCAGATGTTTGAGGCTGAAGAAGACGGCGCTATAGTAGAAGATGAATTGGCCGTCATTCTGAGAACAGCTCTCGGCGTGGCAGATCTCACTGTGTGTGATGTGTTCAGAGCCATTGATGCTGGAGACACAGGAAAAATCACGTTTGGTAAGTGTGTGTGTGTGCCTGTGTGTGTGTGTTTCTCTGAATCGCTGTAAGTTCCCCTGAAATGCTACAGCACATTGTTGCTGTTCCACCAAAACCTCAGACACATTAGAAAAGACCAGCTGTCGTCTACTTCTCTCCTTTTTCAAGCGCTCAGTAATGGACCGGTTAAATATCACTTTCACAAACATCTCATTACATTTAATGTACATTTATAACAGTAGAGGTCCCAGGAAGGGTTATTTGTGTGATGTGATGGAAAACCCATTTTTGGTTCCTAAAAGAACCTCTAGATGAGATCTTTGAGATTCAGGAACCCTCTTGAAGTTCTTGAACCTCCACTTAAAGGACCCTCAAATTAAAAACTTCACATGAAAATTCTTTATACCTGTAAAAGTTTCATCACTGTCGCACCTCACTTATGGACGGTTCTTTAAGGAACCGAATCACTCTGTTCTGTGGCTCTTATTCTAAAAGAGTATATTCCAAAGTCATTGTCTTTTGTTTAATTTGCTTTGCTTTGTCTCCCCCTATAAAGTCATCGTTTTAGACGTGATGTTTTGTTGACCTCGGCGTTTAGGTTAATTTCCAGATTGTGTTATTTAAAGAATGCTGCCTCTGACTGACGTTGTGCTTAACCGTGGGCCTCTGTGAAAAGGGTGTGTTGTGTGTCAGATGATTTTCGCAGGTTTATGGAGAACTTCCCGAACTTCGTGGACCAGTACCGCTGTGTCCATGGTCCGGAGACACACATCTGTTCTGGACCCCCTGAAACCATAACCGACAGCTTCTATCCTGATCTCATCTCTCAGGACCAAAACACAGCCAACACACACAGCAAGAAGCACGACTAAGACGGGCTCTGAAGGTGTGTGCGTGTGTGCGTTTGCGTGTGGGTGCGTGTGCATGGAATGATGGCTGTGAAAACTGCATTTTAAATTTGTGGCTCTTTCCATTTTCTTCTGTTATTTTTTTTGTTGTTTTTAACGTTTTACTCAACAATTAACTCTGTCCTCACAGACGTTTGCTTGAATTTTAATTGACGTGTTGATTTTTTTGGCCGATGTTCTATTTATCCCAAGCTTTGTAATTTGTAATTTGATTTTAATACAGAAATATAGTGACACAAAGTCTGTTCTTGTGTTCTTTATTGTTCATAATAATTTAGATGCTTTGTGGCCTACACTTAAGTTGCAAACACTCAATGTTTAATAATCCGCTGTGTAACTAAACAGCGTTTTCTGATTTTGAAAGGCCGTCTTGATCACTCTCCCAAAACAGCTCCCCTGAATTTTCTCACAAAGTGTTTCTTAGTGGCTATAACACACATGCAGCTCTGTAGGAACTCACCTGCTGGTTTATTAGAACCTTCTCACTGCACAGTCTAGTCTCAGTTTGAGTCTAGTCCCAGTTTGAGTCTAGTCCTTAATCGATAGTCCGTTTCTGAACACAGACCTGCTCTTGAAGGGATATTTTGGGGCGGTGGGCCATTTTCAACCTAGAAATGACACTGATGTAGTACAGTAGTGCACACTGTGGCTGAAACACTGCTACAAGTTCCGCACAGTCAGTACCATGTTGGTTTCACTGCTGTGCTGAGAAGGTCCCACCACTCATATAATACCTGGCCTGTCGAGGCCCTGTGGTCTGAAATGGGATTGTGGTGTTAAATGGCGCAGTAGGAGATGGCCTACAGTGTGTAATTGTGCCTACAGAGTGGACCTGTATGACAGCTTACAAAGTTGTCAGTGAGTGGAAGTACAAGGTGTGTGTTAGTAATAAACTGGTCTTTAAGTGTAAATCCCTTCAGACAGGGACATTTATAAGCTGCGTTTTCATTCATGAAGATATTGAACACCGATCTCTCAATGACATCAGTGTGAATCGGCGATCATGACGCACACAGTGGTGCGTTTCTGAGACGCACAATATCTGGGATGGTCTTGGACCCTGCAGAGCGTTCTTTTGCTTGATGATAGGTGGGTTTTTCAGGAGGAGAAGGTGAAAGTCATGTCAAGTAGGTGTTTTGTCATTTCAGTATACAGTGTAATAAAACGTGCCTCCAGTATCATGAAGCAACACAAACAACAAAAACAGACCCACAAAGAGCAAAAACAAATACCACAAGAGCGACTGTTTAATAAACATATTATTGGTTAATATCATTTTTCCCCGCCCACTGGTGCATGGTAACCACAAAAAATCAATAATGTTTCATAGGCAGGAAAAAGTAAAGTAACTTTGAGGTCAAACAAGAATTTTGTCTTTTAAATCAAGTGTGATCTGATAACTAACAAAGTTTTTATTTCAGGGTGACTTCAACTCTAAGGTTATGTTATTATTACATGATTATGAACCTACATTATTACTATTATTCAGTAATTTAATAGAAAATTATTTAAACTGTCTATGGCATTTAAGTCCAAAAGCTACAGAATAAAAACTACAGAATTTAATTTGTACAATTCTAGACGTAGCCCAAAAGTAGCTGATCAGCCAATTCAGGTTTGGTGTCTCCGGTGTGTTACTCTAGATGTGGGATAAAGCTATGAGGCTAATGTAACTGATGGGCAGTAATGGAAGTCTATGTGACCCAAAGACTCCTGTTACATTTGACTCGAGAAGCAAACTTCAGACCCCCGAGCCTTAAATCTACGTTTGGGGATAAGAAGAACTTTTTCACTAAACTGTCCCATTAAGCTACTGTAAAGCAAAGTCTTCATGAATGCAATGCCGTTCTCCGCCACTAGAGGGGGATCCACTCCATGATATGAGAGAGTCATGCTCTTGGAGGAGAGTGTGGTAAACAATTTTGCTTCATTACTGTAAGTAGTGGTGAAACTGATGGTGTTTTATTGGACTGATGTTCTTAATTAATCTGATAAGACGGAAATTGTTCATTCATTAACGGTTAATACAGTTGTGGCGTTCGCCTGCTGTTTAGACTGTTAGCTGGGGGCAGTTATGAGCTTTGTTTGCAGCTCTGTCTCTCTTTGGTGTCATTGTTTTTACAGGTTCTGTTGTTCAAGGTGAAAACCTGACCAATGATGACGTTTAGGTTTAGGTTTAGAATTAGAATCGTGTTTCTGTATTGGTTTTAGAGTCAGAATTACTTTCTTTAAGTGCAGGAATGTGCATACATACATAGATTATGCAGAGTTATGCATGAACAATACAAAAATACAAAAGTCATTTTAACAAAGGACACTGCAAAACCTACTAATACCACAAAAATCGGCTATTTGTCCATAACATCTCTCTCTCACACACACACTGCAATGAATATCATGTTAATGTTCAACATTATCTGTCATTATTTAGACAGAACTGCATTTGAATGCATCGTCACTGCAGACTGTTGTGTGTGTGTGTGTGTGTGTGTGTGTTTGTATGTGTGTATGTGAGATGAGGTAAGTCTAGCTAGCAAGGTGTCCTTGAAGGTCATTGCCTTTGGGAAAAAGTCTTAACCCCTTAAAGCCCACACTGTGGGGAACAAAGATTGCATTTTAACTGGAGATCCTCAGCCCCTGAGCCATGGTTTGGTTTTTATCACTGTTCAGCATAAACGTTCATTTCTTACATGTATTTGATTTAGATTTTTTAACATGCATTTGATGGAAGACGAGCAAAACACAAACAAGACGTATTTTCTCTAAGAGAATGAAAGAAATGACGTTCCTCTTTTAAAACACTGTTGCCGGTTTGAGGTGAAAATCCAGCCAACTGCTCACTCATTCGTGCCTCATAAATTAATTGGCTCTGGAGGGCTTTTTTCGCCCCATGCATCAGTCGTATAATGTGCTGTTACTGTAATAGACCTCCCAGCTGCTCAGGTTTCTCGAGTTTTGAATGAAAGTAACCTGAAAGAGTCTCTGGAACGTGTAATGGTAAGTAACAGACCAATTTTTCAAGACTATTCAAGAGATAGAATTCTATTCTGAGTGTTCTGGGCCACAGCCTGTGAATGGTTTGCGAATGTCAAAAATAATGCATTAAAAAAAAATTAAAACAAGAGGAGTAGGAGACACTGACTCTGTTGCAAGAGCAACGATGCCCCCACCCCCCAACACCCCCTCAAATCAACACCCCACCTCCCCATTCAAAAGCCCCAAGTGTCTTAACAGATGCCTCTGCTGTGAACTCGTTTGAAGGCTCAGAAAAGTCGAATAAGAAAGTAGTCAGATTACATAAACTCTTTTTCTGTTGTGCAAGGGACAGTATGTGAGTCCTCACTACAGCTCTTCACTCTCATAACTTACACAGTAGTCTGTATAAGTGTTTCACACTGAACATAGTGCCAGAACCTTTGGTGCCAGGAAACTGGAGCTGGGCTTCTTTGCTAGTCCGTTCAATATCAGGGAAGAGGGTTAAGAGTGGTGACCGTTTCAAGCAGGCGGAAAGCGTAGCACAACTAGAATCGAGTTCCATCGGTTCTGGTTTAGGTCTTGTTTTCGACTGAGAAGTGAAAAACACCCACAGACACGAACTAATTACCATTAGTTAATGAATAATAGGTTTGAAGATTAATAACTGCATAGTAAGCCTGAATAATAACCCCAGGGCTGAGGGGATTAATGTGGCAAGCGTTCACCTTACTTATCATTAGGACTAAATTAAAATTAATAAATTAATGAACGGATCAGTAAATAAAGTGACATTTTCAAAATTAAGTTCTGTGAGACGGAATTTTGGAATTAGCACTGTGAGCGTATTCAAGTATGGGACCCAATTTTATTACCATTTCTTCATATTACTCTTATTTCTGATTCTGTGTTTCCACTTTTGATTGCTTTCTTTACATTATTTTAATTTTTGGTTTCTATATGGCTCCCCACAATTTTTTGTTTTGCTTGTTACAAGCATACATTTGTTCCTCTCTCTCTTCAAGTATGGAACCAAATTCTGCTACCATTTCTTTATATTACTCTTATTTCTGCTTGTTTTCTTTAATTTATTCTTATTTTTGGTTTCTTTATTGCTTCCCACATTTCTTTTGCTTGTTTTCATACACCCCCCCCCCCTCTTTCTCAATATTCATGTAAATAATGTACGCTTTTGTTATTGTGTATTTTAAATCCACACTTCCTCACACTGCCATAAGATGGCGCTAGCACATTTAAGAACCAGCCACAACCTGCCCACTTACTGACTGACTGGAAGGAAAAGCATTACATCATTGCTGTAGCAAAAATAGACGGAGGGCTGGATTCTTGGTTTCTTGGAAGTGGAGCATTATGCCACCTGTGTCAAGGCTGTTAATAGATAATGACATCATCTGAAACTGTTCACGGAAACGCAGGGCTTCGGCACACATCTGCGCTGGAGCGGCGGAGCTGCTAAGCAGCTTGCCTTGCTGAATTAACCCCGGTGTCCTTGATCTCCGGGCTCAGCTCTACATGGCTGTGCAGTTTGTCCATCTTTAGGCTGCAGTGAAGGGTGGCTTATGGTAATAATGAATGAGGAAATTAGGCCACGATCATCTGTGGAAGATCATTGACTCGCTGATAAGCGGCGAGTCTCCTTTTACGCACTGTTAGCCTCATCTGAATGGCAGACGCACTCCAGACTCTGATGTTTACACTCCCGGATAAAAGTCTATTTTTGCTGCTTACATAAAGTAATCAATCATATTGATGAATCCGCCTCATTTCAGGCACTTTGATGCTGGAATGACATTTCGAGTCTCAGATACTCTCAGAATGTGATGCATTTAATGTGTATTTTCACATGAATAAAATATATACTTGTCAGTTTTATCTATGTGAAAATGGGGAGCACATTTGAATAAAGTCAGTTCAAAGCATTGCTTTTAATTAAGAATGTGTGTGTGTGTGTGTGTGTGTGTGTGTGGTGTTTTGAACAGGCCTACTGTTGCATAGTAAACCAAACATGTGGGCTTTTGTTTATTAATAAAGATTATATATGTGTCCCAAGTTTTTCATGAACTTAGTTTCTGATATCGCATTTATGTTCATTTACATGTACGCAGAAGAACAGCTTTTGGTTCCTTGATGAACGTTTTAGGGGCACAAACCTGTAATGGCTGCGAGCACCCGCACTTTATTCGAATTTTTGAATGCTACACCTGTTCCAAGATGTTTGGTGATTATGCACGACTCGCTGTGCTAAATAACCAGTTGCCCCTTTCATCTAATGAAACATGTTGTGATTTCACGTTGTTTAAAACATGCAGAATTTTAATGTAAGAATTGAAAATGCCAGTCTGCATCATTAAAACACAAATAATGTGCATTTGACTTCATATGGCCAACAGATATAGTGGGTTCTGTGTGGTTATTTAACCTACCCTACCCTACAGGGTGCCCTTTTGATTAGTCAGATTTAAAGAACCTTTTAAATCTGTTCTATGCCAATTACAATTTCTTAAAAGGACCATTTCGGAACCTTTTAATTTCACTTCAAATCAGTCAGCCATAATATTATAGTGGCCTCTTATAGTCGCGCGTCAACACAACACACCACACCAACTTCTTTCTCTGCGTTTAACCCATTCACCAAGTGAAGCAGGGGACTGCCACCAACGAGGGGCGCCAGGGAGCAGTATGTGGGGACAGTACATTGCTCAAGGTACCCCCGGGTACCTCAGTGGTGTCGCTAGCAATCTTGGGTTTTGAACCCATGACCTTCCGACTGCAGGGTTATCTCCTTAAGCACCAGGCCGCCCTGATTCATTCTGTGTAGGTCATGATGGTCCTGCCAAAATAACTCTGACTCGTTGAGGTCTGGACTCCACAAGATCTCTAAAGGTGCTGTGATTCTGTACTAGATCCTTTAAATCCTGTAAGTTGTGGTGGGGCCTTCATAGAGCCGACTACTTTTTCCATCACATCCCACGGATGCTCAATTCGAGATCTAAGGCCATGACAGCACCCTCAACTCTGTCATGTTCCTCAAGCTCTCCTGAACAGTTTAGCAGCGAGTCCCTTATCCTGCACAGTATCCCCCATGGAATGTAAAGTTTGTTAGAACAATATGATGTTATATCTTTAAGCAGTTTCCTCTGGGATAAATAAAGATTTCTAAACCAGTCCTTCATGCTCTGCCATAAACCAACCATTTCTGGTTCATTCTGGTTCCTTTAAATTAATGGTTCTTTGCAGAATCGTTTTTACGAACCTTTTTCTAGACTGACGACAGAACCCATTATCCTACACATAATCTGATGATGTTTACCTTTACGAATGTTTCTCCTTAGCTCTATATCATTGAAGAACCATTTCTGGTTGACTCTACTTCCTTTAACCGAATGGCTCTTTAGAGAATCTTTTTTTTTTTTTTTTTTCCTTAGACTGAAATGTGTGAATGTAAAGAAAGCAAGCTTTAAAGAACCTGCACACAAGGTAAAGGTTTTTTCTTAGAACTGTTAAATTAGTAAAACAACCTTTACAGGTAAAGGTCTTTGGACCTTTAATATGTTCTTCACTCTCTTTTCAGTTCTTCAGGGAAGCTTATTGTAAGGCAACTCTCATAGAAAGCCAACTTTTATTTTTAAGAAAGAAATTCAAAGAGCCTCCATTCATTTGTTCTTGAGGGTTTTTTCCAAGAAACGTATCTCAGTTCCAAGGATCTTTTGGGGACCTTTTCCTTTATGAGCGAAGGAGAGACCGCAGCAGACGGAGCTGAGGGAAGATGGGTGATGGACGTTTCTCACATGCTGCTGTTCCTTAGCTGCTCTTTAGCCACATTAGGGTCGAGCTCAGTGACATTTGATGGTCCGCGTTTGCCGAGGCCGTCCTATTGCTGGGCATTAGCATGATAATGATGAGGAGTATGGATTATGATATTTTGGAAGGCCTACTTTCATCCCGCCTCGCTGTCCCTCTCCATGTATAATCAGCCTCTGCCTGTCTTTGATGAGCAGGGAGAATTTCATTAAATTGCTGATAGGGGCTCGTCTCCCTCCCCTACGCCCGAGGCTCCTTTCCCAGAACCGGCGTGCGCATATATATACACACGCCTGTGCACCTATTCATATATGCAAACATTTCTGTCAAATCTCCCAGCACCTGACAGCAGTGTGAACCCAATAAACCAATATGGAGATAAGAGCTGGTGTCAGTAGGCAGAACTAATATTATTTGTGCGGGTGGGAAAACGTTTATCTGTCACGGGCTGAGAATTGATGGTTTTGTGTCACTTTTGTTTAATAATGATGTAGCAATCGCAATATGCCCACTGGCTCCCGCTCTATTAAAGTTCAAAAGATTATCCAAATTAAAATCTCATTTGGGATATTGCTTTTCGCCAATAGTAGGTGGATCCTATTGGATATGGTCTTCCCCACTTTTGCTATCCAATTAACATTTCCATGTTTGACAAACTGCACTGATGGCAAATGCGAGCGGGGCTTATTTGACTGTGAAATATTATGATGGTTGGGTCTAAACTTAGCTTAATAAAACTTATTTTTTCCTTTTAATTTGACGTTTGACGCTGTAAATGTTTAGTGCAGTCTGACCACTTGGCTGCCTGCATTTGCATAACAAGCTGGTTTTGCAATCCTGGCTGTGACAATAGGTGTCTAAAGCCTTATCCAAATGACAGCGTTTTAGCACATCCGCTCATTATGTGTCATCATGTTGAATTAAAGTGATCGGTTACAGCCTGGTTACATGTATCTGCATAACACACGCATCCCGCATCTTTTTTTTTGATCATTTCTTCACGGTGGCCCACAGCTGATAGCAGGGTTTAATGCATGCAGCTCTGCTGGTAATGTTGAGTGACGGGCTGTGATCACAGAAGGCATCAGCTGTCAGGTTTTCAGCCACGGGACAGACGCAGTTATCTCTGCATATTCTAGCACTCGGTCCTGATATCCAAACGCATTCATGTATTCAGAGCAGGGCTGGACTCGGAGCTGCGGTCTGGGACCCGGAGATAGCATTTTAAAAGTGATGCGCTGAGATAGGCTGCTATAGAGCAAAGTGTCCAGACCAGTTTATTCTTCAGTTTTTATGCCAGACACTCGTTGACACAAAAATGTTATCACTGCTTTCAGGTTCAGTAATTCTGTGTCATCATCGATCAATTACTCAGGTCGTCACCGATCAATTACTCAGGTCATCACTGATGTTGTGAAATGCACTGTGTGTTGATTTTACATGATTTGTTTATTTGTGAAAATAAGTACACGACGGAACATTTTGCATTTTCAGACAATTATAGTGTACAGTTTCTGTTTAGTGTAGTTTAATGTATTGGTAAAATAATGTGCCATAACCTTTACACATACCACATTTTAATGTTAGGGTGTACTCACACTAGGCAGTTTGAACCGTGCCCAAGTGCGTTTGACCATCAAATCGCGATTCGTTTGACTAGTGTGAGTGCTCCGAACCGTGCCCGGGCGCGGTTGGTTTAGCCGTCCCTGGCCCGCTTGGAAGAGGTGAGCCAGAGCAGGGTTCAGTTGGACTTGGCCGCGGTTCGCATGTAATGTGAGAGCTAACCGTGCTGGAGCACGGATCAGGACGCGTGACGCCACGTTTTTGCGACACTCCAAAACCATTTTTCATGCCACACAAGCGATAGAGGTGGAGGTGGCTCAGTGGGTAGGATACTTGCCTCCTGACCAAGAGGCCATAGGTTCGAATCCTACCTTCAGCACCACCACTGGGTCCCTGAG
>JBBPDB010047902.1:0-11083 GCA_037974465.1 Brachypetersius altus | reverse complement strand
CCTAAAAGGGACAAGAAACCCCTAAACGAGACAAAACACCCCCTAAACGAGATAGGAAACCCCTAAACGAGACAAGACACCCCTAAACGAGACAACACAACCCCTAAACGAGACAGGACACCCCTAATCGAGACGGGACACCCCTAAACGAGACATTTACATTTACGGCATTTATCAGACGCTTTTATCCAAAGTGACTTCCATTCCCTAACTACAGGGGGCAGTTTCCCTGGAGCAACTTGGGGTTAAGGGTCTTGCTGAGGGACCCAGTGGTGGTGCTGAAGGTAGGATTCGAACCTGTGACCTCATGGTCTGGAGGCAAGTATTCTACCCACTGAGCTACCTGCACTACCTGACGAGGACTAGACAATGTGCAAATGACAGTGGCTACATTGAGCATAAGTACAGTATTTGACCAGTTCTGTCATTTAGCAGCAGAGATGTGCAAGAGAAGGCAGGACTGATGCACATGGGGTGTGAAGGCTTGCTCTCCCGGTGTGATCCCATAGAAGAGCTGCTGTAGTACAGACTGCTGAAAAACTGCTGATAGAAAAGTGTCAGAAGGAAATTGCTTATGTAATGACTGCAAAAACACGGAGACACAAAGACAAGATCCTTTACAGTATAAAGTCTAAATTAAAGCTAAATAATAAATACACTATGCTGTAAACAGAAACGCTAGATATAAATACAGCAATCCCCTGCTTTTCTCTGGGGTTACGTTCCAAGAGCACCCACATATATACCCACAAACATGTTGTGTTTTGTTTTATTTTAAAAAAGCCTGTTTTTATAGTATAAACCCTAAATATGCCCCCAAATCTGCTCCCAGAACACTTTAACTTTAATCTCTGCTAGGAAAACAAGGCTCCAGTATTCACAGGATGTTACTTTGACATGGACCCAGGGCAGCTGGTTGGCTCCTTTTTTAGGGTTGTTGTGGGTTTGAATCCCATACCTTTGAGCAAGGTACCATTGCCACACACTGCTTCCCAGGTGTCCCACTCATTGGCAGCGCTCTGCTTCTCTTGGTGAATGGGGTAAATGGAAAGAATCAATGTGGGGCAGCTGGTGGTCTAGTGGTTAAGGAGTTCACCCTGCGATCAGAAAGAGGGTTTGAATCCCAAGACTGCTAGTGGCACCTCTGAGGTACCACTGAGCAAGGTGCCGTCCCCTCACACTGCTCCCTTGGTGAAGGAGTTCAGTGACAACTAGAGCTGCATGATATTAGGAAAACATGCGATATGCGATAATGTTGTTGAGTGTTGCCATGGCGATATCACATGCGATAAGTGAGTAAAAACTTAGTCTTTATAGTGTTCATGTTTTTCTGCTTTGGATTTGCTGGTAACAGACTCCAGACACTGACTAGTCTATACAGAAAAAGAATGAAATGCAATATTTTCATTCCAACATGTGTTTTTTTTTTATAAACAGAGCATTTAATGCCTGCCATAAAACATTTGAACCATTGAACACTGCAGAAAAAAAATCTGAATTTTTAGTTCTTAGCCAGAAAAAAATAGCAAAAGGAATGATCTATAAAAGCAGCACAGAAGACGAAGAACCTGCCCAGTGATGTTTTTGCCCTCTTCTCTGTGGCACTTGGAAAAACACTATTTATTGCAGTTCAGTCGGTCTTTGGCGATATGGATATTGCGCATGTTGATATCGCGATGACGGTAAATTTGCAATATATTGTGCAGCCCTAGTGTACATGCACATCATCACAATTAAGGCAGCCTGTTATTACACCACGTATCTAGAATTTCCTACATTTACACATTAACATGGCCTAGTTTTTGATTACCAATCAGTCTTACCCAAAGGAGTTAGAGAAAGGCAGAGCTCTGTAGGCCGATTGGGTGCAGCAATTAAAACAGAAAGGGAACACAGAACCAATCAGGGTGAGCGTTAGGCATCAGGCAAGGTCAGCACAGGCAGGAAAAAACAAAACAGATCATAAAAGATTCAACTGAGCCTCATATTATAGGGTTGCTCTACAGTGAGTTAATTAACATGTACAGCACTTGTAGAGTGAACCATTTCAAGAATAGAGTGATGGCGATGAAGGATGAATGGAAGTACATACAGATGGTAGTACGGAAGAGATACAACAGAGAAAAGGACAATGTTTCCTAAACCGAGGGCCATGACCCAAAACTGGCAGACGAAAAAGCATAAGAACAATGCGAATGTGAATTCTTTATCCTGATTAAAATGGTTTGGGCCTCTCTCCCTCCCTCCTCATGTGAATTTGATCTTCTGGTTGAGGTCATGTTGAGTGAGCAGCAGGAAATTAAGGGGTGGTTTCACTTGGTGAAGGTTGAGTTGGTCAGTTGAAATGGTCTCATGTAGCGAGGCACAGTTTCAAAAGCAATGCTTTTACCCTGTTTTTTTCCAGACCAGGTGGATTCTACGCCACCTTATGAGAACACTGTGTTATTTTGGTTCTAGCAAATCAAAGTGTGTAAAGGACAATGAATGAATGAATGGAGATTGTCATTTAAAGTGATGGTTGTTGTCTTACCCTGAATGTAGCGTAACCGCTAAAACATGTTTTAAACGGTTATTATTCAGTTTTGTACTGGAGCTCAAGTTGAGTGAGTAGGAGGGATTTAAGTGGTGGCTTCACTTGGTGATGGTCGAGTTGTTCAGCTGAAACCACATAGTCTAATGTAGTCAGGCACAGTTTCAAAAGCAATGCTTTAACCCTGTTTTTCCTCTGAAAAGATCATTTTACAAACATGAAACAACGTTCTACTCTGTTCCCACAAGTATCTGAGAGAGTAACTGTGTCCCAGTTTCTCCTCTGATATTACCTGACATTACAGGGGCAGATTTGTAAAACTGTGGTTTCCTCAATGATGATAACGTGCATGATGTGGAAAAGTAGTAACACTGGCCATTCGAAATACGGAGGAGAGTGCTCAATGTGTTATGTGTGAGATGTGTTCAGTTATAAAAACCTAAAAAGAACAAACTAGACAGATATCTCAGTATCGGGGCAAAATATATTCCTGTGCATTTCTTGTATGTCGCTCAGGATAAGAGTGTAAATGTGAATGCATTATACGTGTAGATGATCTGGCAGTTCTTGATCTATTTGTCTTTTGGGGTTCTGGGGAAATACCACATTTCTCTTTTGTTTAGAAGATTCTGGGGCTGAGCACTATTCAATAGTGTCACTATTTAAATCCAACCCTAAAATACCACTCCTAGGCAACACAGATATTAATAGGCTGCATGCTTTTGATCTGATAAATGCAGCCATTAGCTTGGCTTTTGAAATGCACTGGGACCTCTTTGGAGGGACAGCTGGAGTTACTGCTAATCCTCCAACAAGACTTTGAAACAGACATGCTGACAGCATGTCATGAAGGAACACTACCACATGGGAACTGAGAGCTTGGGCTTTGGTTAGGAGGTTGGTTAAGGTCCAGAACGCTGTCTTGTTCACCAATGTCCTGCTCTTTCCTAACTCACTGTTGCTTTGTTTTTTAAAAAGTGGTTTTGCACGATGGATCCAGCAAATCCTACTTTCGACAAACGTCATTCGTATGTCTTTAAAAAAGGTGTTTACACATAAAAAAGGGAAAATGTGTTTAAAAAAAAAAAAAAAAAAAAAAAATAAGCAAAATAAATGTCACTGCTGCACGCATATGGATACATCAACACAGAACAAAACACGGAAGCACCAAATCCACAGAGACTTTGGCACCGTGCTGCGAGGAAGGTGGAGCAAATGCAAGGTCCTTAGCAACAGCAGAGCAAGGTAACTGACTATAGGAACATATAGCAATGAGGCACATGAGCAAGACAGAGCAAGACAGAACAAACATATACTGGTCCAGACAGTTGCAGACCAGATGGACTAACATGAGAGGAGAGAGCTATTTTGGTTCTACTAAGTCAGCAAATGAGCAGAGCTGGGTGACTGTTAGGACAAAGTGTGTAAGACAGAGGAGTGGATGAATGGAGATGGTCATTTAAAGCACAGTTTTTGCCTTACCCCGAATGTAGAGTAACAGCCAAAACATGCCTAGCGCGGCCAAGATCGGTTTATTCAGCTTTGCATTGGAGCAAATTTAGTTAACAAGTAATTGAACATGTGTACACCATGTTGAGTTAAGTAACAGACTAGCTTCCAGTACTGAATATTACAGAATTTTGTAATTCATTGAATTTTTGACAGGGTTGTTAAGGTGAATAACTTAGCTGGTAGTAACTTCATTAAAAGAAGATACTGATGTAAGTTTAGCTTTACAGGTAAGAACAGATGCGTTCGCTCTGGATAAGAGTGTCTAAACGCCGTAAACGTAAACACACCATTTTTCGAATCATAGCAAGTCACACAGTGCCAGAAACTACACGAGAGCATTCATAGCTCAATTTGAGCAAAGTGGGTGATGAGTTGTTCACACAAAGTGCCAATCTGTTGGCTGTATTAGCTTTGCAGTTTCAGTGCAAAATCTATCAAGCAAACTTAAGCCACTACATGGTTTGGCTGATACATTTAGGTGTGAAATTGTGTACATTTCAACATCCTCCCCGAATAAATAACCAGCACATTAAACTGGTAGGATACCTCATGTCTCCCAGTTTCCTAGTAATGGCAGAGCCCACGGTGGAGAAGGCGGCCGAGGTCTTCTGTCCTGCCTGAGACAGTGTTTCCTGAGTCTTCTTGTACCTGTGAGAGGACAGTAGAAGAGAGAATGAGAATAATAATAATAAGTGGTCAAAGAAAGAAGGAGGGAAGAAAGGATAATAAAAACATTTGAGTTTTCCTCGTATTTTTTTTGGGTGCTAAAGCATGGCTTGCATGTCCACCGGGAGGAGATATATAGACTCAAATGAGACACATGGCATAAAGAAAATGAGAGAAATTAACATTACTGGCAAACTCATTTGCCACTGACCCACCTTAAAAAAAACAGCACAAACAACTTGCTACAATCCCCTGAGCAACATAGCTGACTCAGCAACCTCAAAAAAAGGCCCCAAATCAGAAAGCAGCCATCCCACGGCAATTCTATAGCTTCTATACTACAGCATGAGGGGGCGCAGCAAAGCAATACACAAAATCCATAAAGAAAAAATAAACCGAAACAGCAGAAAAAAAATAAAACCAAAAAAAACTCACACTTCAGATTGGGCAATGTCATCCAGAGTGGCGGAGGCTGAAAGATATCTACAAACAAACAGGGTGAACATGTTCACATTTTCACTCTCGCAAGCATAAATGAGTTTGGGATAGTAGTACATGCATTATCAGAACATCACTGAGGAGCAGAGATTCAGTTACGGGCACTAGCTTTTAAATATACAACCCAATGCAACTTCAGCCGAATGTCAGAATCACTGAGAAACCAGGGTAAATGCAGCACAGTGGCGGGTGAATCTGAAAAGCAGAATGTGATGCACTGTGTTGTTGCTGTGGTGAATGTATGAAAGATATTAGACCTGCTAAAGCATGAGGTTAGCATTATAGATGAAGGTGCACTTGCAGAACCAAACTATGAAGCTTCAGGGGCTGCATGTAGACTGCAGAGAAAGACAAGCACAGCAAAACACCACAGCACCGGCTGCACAGAAATACTCAGTGTTTTCAGGATAGGATCAGTTACACTTGTCCTGAACTTATTTTCTTACTCTCAGACAGAGGCTACCCTATCCTACCTGAATGTGTGTGTTGAGAGGGAAGTGGGAGATCTCACACATTCTTGACTGTGTCTGGACATGTGTGTACCAGCAAGTTTCTTCTTGATTGGAAATGACACACAGACACAGACACACAGACACAGACACACAGACACAGACACACAGACACAGACACACAGACACAGACACACAGACACACACAGACACATACATACATATACATACAGGTGCTGGTCATATAATTAGAATATCTTCAAAAATTTGATTTATTTCACTAATTCCATTCAAAATGTGAAACTTGTACAGTGTATACATTCATTCCACACAGTGAAGAGGAAGATGCGATATGCCAAACCCAACAATGCAGAAGAACTGAAGGCCACTATCAGAGCAACCTGGGCATCTCAAGCCTGTAATGACCCAGAAGATAAGACGATTGTGGGAAAAAAAATATTTCAAAAAGTGGCATGTCCAACGTTATTCATACATTTTGCAAACTGTCCCAGTCCGTGGGAAAAAACCAGTGGAGAGGTGCAAAAAGCTTGAAAGCAATTATTGGAAGCGTATGAATGATTTTGGACCTGCCTCTTTTTGTTCAAATGTAAATAAAAACAGATTTTGCACCACAATGACGCCTCTTCTACATCGCCTTTTTATCTTCTGGGAGACGCCTGTATCATTTCCAATCAAGAAGAAAGTGCGGGTTGAATAAAAGTAACTAAGCCAAAATTTGCCTGGGGTATGAATAATTCCGGGCTTGACTGTGTCATTCTGGACCATTTATCTGGCAATTAAACTCACCGCGGGTGTTCTTAAATTATGCCTACTATGCAGGCTATGGGCCTTTTAACACACAATACTGCACAGGATTTAATCTGTAGAGAAAGAAACCACATGGAGGAGCTACTTCAGTATGTCTACCATTCTGTAATGAACACCAGTTCAATCTAAAGGTTTGCACAGCATTATATTACAAGCACTGGAAAGAAAATTGGTTCTATTAAGATGTTAAACCCTGTTCAAAAGCCATATAGGCCTCCTAAGTAGCTCAGGTAACTGAGGTCTATTTTAAGGTTGATTTACAGCAATGCCACTACCATTTACTGTCAGTCTCAACAGAACTATGCATTCCCTCAAGCACTTCAGTCTTAATTGTGCACAGCCTCACCCATTCGAGACTGTAACCATCACAGCTAGGCCAGGTTGGTATCTACTGGGGAGGACGAAGCTGTATTGACTTTAATAGCAATGCTCCTGTGTTTTTCCTATGAAGTTTGTTTATGTTCACATTTAACAAATTGTGTGTTACCGTCATGAATCTTTAACGTGCACAGACAGAAACTGTCCAAAAGCATGACTTCATTTTTTTAAAAAAAGGAAACGCTGCCTCAGGAGGGAAAGAAACAGTGAATAGCTCCCTAGTAGAAGTAGGCGGATACTGAAATAGGACAGAAAGAAAAGCACAGCAATACCCACACACTGAACATGGCCTATAAAGTGACTATAGTCTGAACCCCAAATACATGCTATTTTAGGTGATATTAAGAGCCGACTCCACTTTTAAAACCATCGCTTTTAATTAATAATAAAAACAATATACAAAAGTGGAAAAAAAAACCATTTGGCTTTTCTACTGGCCTGTAATCTATGTCCGCATTGACCAAGGGTCCAGACTGTGCAACAGTGAGCGCTTCTTTCTCAACAATGGTCCCCAGCCAGACTGGCCAGTATGATAATTTACCATTGATGTAATATATTACACCACAATTTGTGTCGGTGTGCTTTTCTGAGTACACTGTGGATACTATCAGTGTCTCTAAACCAACATTCTTCAAGACATTAGATGGAGTACGCTGCACCATTTCAAGAACCCCTTTAACAATAAAGTCTAATCAGTTCCTCATTACTGATATTCCCATTATTTTGACCAACAGTTACCAGACCATCTTAGCCTAAGAAGAGAAGAAACAGACTGTAACAGACTGAAATAACCTGCCTACTCAGAAGGAACCTACAGAAGCACATCTGCATCAACAAAAGAATGAAGAAGAGGAGTAAAAAATATCTGAGACAGGCAGTGTTTCATACACCCACTACTACTGAAGGGAAAAAGGACAACACACAGTGTCTTTGTTTCACACGGCTGCGGAGGTTTTTTTGCAACAGGCTGTTACGGTCACTGAATGGAAAAGCACCGGGTTAGCAAAGCCTGCCGAGGCAACACCACACCAAGCAGGTTAAAGGGAAGAGAAAATCAAACAGACTGCAATGCCAAGGCTTATACTACAGACACAAACCACAGGACTGATCACCCATAAAGGGCATAAAGCAACTCATAGTCCACCGCACACATACAAGCCCTAATGCCTCAGCACCACTGCGTGTCATGCTTAAGATTGTCCCAGACTCAGGACCAGTTAAAGGGATAGTTTAGTGAAATCAAAATAATATACATTTCCCATTACTCTAAATGTTCGACTCAAACTTGTTTGGCGTCTTAAGCTTGCTTCTTTAATTTTGCACTGGAGCTATAAGTCTAATGTAGCTCACAAGTGAGGGAAGCGTGACCACTGTTGTCTATAAAACTGGACAATGCAACTGTTTCTAGTTACATTAGTCTCCAATGCAAAACCAAAGAAGAAAACTTCAAATACATTTTGTCTGATCAACATCTTGGCTGAGAACTGACTAGGGCTGGGCGATTAATCGAAAAGTAATCGTAATTGACATTCAGAACATATAATCGATTATCGATTATTTCAATTACTTTCCCTTTAAAAATATAGTTGGTAGATAGTGTGCGTTTCCTTCAATTATTTAAAAATCAAGTAATGCGCCATTCAAAAGTCTCTCACTTGTAATATGTGAGCATATTTACTGTAAAACTTGTCGGTGAACTAATCGTTGATCAATCGTAACAGAGTTAAAAATGTTCAATTAATCGAGATTTTGATTTTAGGCCAAATCGTCCAGCCTTAGAACTGACTATATTTGCCCAATTACCAGTCAAGCAACTTAGGTTTAATTTAATCTACCCATATTTGAACTGCTTTTAAACTGCAGTTAAACTTGGTTAAGCAGATGTGTATTACACAATATTGCATGCATGTGTCACAGCTCCGAGAGACCCAGTATTACACGTTAGTGAGAGGAACAAGAGCAAACAGGCATCAGATAGACCAAACCATCTACAGACTCACAGCTCACATCCTGCAATCTTCTCATTCCACTGGCCCAGCTTCTCTGACGTTTTCACATAACTACAAACGCACATAGAGTTATGAGACAGACTGGGAGCACATCTTACAAGAAGTGCTGAGGGTGTCTACTGAAACTGTCTTGTTGCCAAATACTGGAAGAGCTACTGAGCACATATTTTGCAGCCAACCCAGTAAACACTGAACTGTGCAAAAGTTTTAGGTCATCTAAAAAAGAAAACTGGGAGCAAATCTATGTATCTGGATTGTAAATGTGCATCACTACAAAAACGTATTCGTCATCTAATCAATAAAATTAATTAAATTAACACCAAATGATGGAGCTTAACAAATGCATGCAATGTTTTTCTGGAGACATTTAATGCTGAGAAACTTTTGCAGTGATCTGTACTGTGAAAATCTCTGGTCAAATCAAGTCGGACCCTGTGGGCGTTTGTCTTTCTTATACCTTCCTCCTGTTTAATAATGACGGTTTGCTGCATCTGTCAACCGAAATCCTTCTTTCTGTGCTCACAGAATACTGCATGCATGACTCATGTCTGACGAAAGAGTAATTAACCTTTGAGTTTCTATTTATTAACTGTTGCATTCAATGCTCATATCTGCTACAGAGAAAGCACCTAGGAAAATCATATTACTGTTGAGATAAATGACCTAAAACCTAATGATCACGCTTTTTAGAAACCAGTAATAAAACAAACAGCTCTCTTTCAATATGAATCGGCTCCATTTAGCTTCTGCAGACCCAAAGCTATATTGTTCCTTCAGGTTTCTTAAAATTAAATGAAAGGTTTAACAAATGCTCACCTTGTTACTAGCTCTAATCTTGTTGGTTTCTGTGGGGAAAAAAGTGATGGCTGGGAAGCAGCAAGGTAAATCATCTGTACAATAGTGGCGGTGAGTCATTCCTGACTCAGACTAAAACACTCCCACAGCATTCTCATATAGTGCCGCTGCCTATTCAGCTCATAAAACAAGAGCACTCAAAGCGTTTTAACTGTTAGGAGACATGCCAGTCTCTCTAGTGCTTTAACGCTTTTATATGTAAATCCAAAATGTCTGAGAGAGCCGCGTTCCAGCACCGTGAAGCAAGAGGTGGACTGTGAGTTAGACAGAGAAGAGAGCTATGCTGTGAGCATCAGAGAGATTAGCTTGTAAGAACTGAAAGAACAGCTGTTGTAAAGGCCTCATCGGACAGCATCAGTAAAAAGCAGAGGTGTAAATCAATGACTTTCAGAAAAAAAAAGAACAGAAAATGTGTCAAAGAAGTTCAAATCTAGAATACAAATACAATACACCGTTGTTTTTTTTATATATAGGATTACATATTCAAATAGCCAGAAACACTGAGCCCATGCTTAATTAAAGATCAACACATTTTCCAAACTTCTAGTACTGAGAGTTTCAAACGACAGAACTTACTCCAGAAACATCCTTAAACTGCACAGGTAGAAATGCTTGCCGAGCGAGAATAGCAGGAGATCTACTTACGCATTTGAGGTCTGGACGTCTTGCCAGCCTTTGGAGATGTTCTGTTTGAGTTCACTCAGGGGGCTGAGGCCAAGTTTGCGCTTTAGTTCCGCTGCATGGCGCTCTTTGGCCAGCAGCACCTGACGCAAGGTCTGAATCTCTTCCTCCACCTGAGATAAGGACCAGAGGATAAAATCATTTAGGTCGACAAACGCTGAGAGTTTCTGCAGAGGAATGGGATTTTGCAGCTGTTGGTGTGTTGTTTACCTTGGTCAGTTCGATCCTCAGTTCCTCAGCCTCCTCCTCTGTGAGTCCTGGAGGGAGTGTTACTGGGGTGATGCCAGATGCGCCCCTCTCTTCTGGCACCTCTGATAGAGAGTCAGTGCCCAGGCCTTTATTTGGAGAGTTCAGATTGATGTCTGAGAGAAAGAGAGACAGAGAGACAGGGGCCAGAGAGACAGGGGCCAGAGAGAAAGAGAGAGGGGCCAGAGAGAGAGAGAGAGAGACAGACAGACAGACAGACAGACAGAGAGAGAGAGACAGACAGAGAGAGAGAGAGACAGACAGACAGAGAGAGACAGACAGAGAGAGAGAGAGACAGACAGACAGAGAGAGAGACAGACAGACAGACAGAGAGAGAGAGAGAGAGAGACAGACAGGGGCAGTTGGATGGCCTAGTGGTTAAGGCATCCGCCCCGTGACTGGAAAGTCCGGGTTCGATCCCCAAGACCGCT
>JBBPDB010047854.1:0-11085 GCA_037974465.1 Brachypetersius altus | reverse complement strand
GTGATTAATAATCGTGATTTCAATATTAATCAAAATAATCGTGATTAACATTTTGGCCATAATCGTGCAGCCTTAGTCCAGAGGCAGGTATCCTACCCACTAGGCCACCGCCACCAAATTTATTGACACTGAACTGTTTTGTCGATATTTTCCCTGTCATCCTTTTACACCATTTACCAAAATGCTAAACTCCTGTCTAACTAGTGAGTTGTTTCTTTGGCATGTTGTATCCTACCAAAACCCAAAGGCATTACCATTGTATGTGTCTAGTATTTTACCTTCAACCCATTTAGAATGCTTTTCACTCTTCTCTAATAGAAATTAGAGTATCACATTTAATTCTGATTTATTTTGCACTTTCTCTGAAATGTGGTGACCTGAATCCTCCCTAGACAGGAATCGCATTATTGATAGTAGGACCATAATGAAAAAAATCACATGTGGTGCTGGAAAACAACCCATTACCATCCAGCCACCCTTTAACTGCATGTGACTTCTACCATATAGGCCTTCACACACAGTCTGAGATATATGGCTTGATAATTCTGTATTCGAGGCACAAATGGGCTCTTTAAGGGTTTTAGCAGGACATGAGACACACAGGCACACGCACCCATTCACATGCACACACACACACGCAACCACAATTAGCATAAACAACAGTACACTTCAAAACTCAGTTTTGGAAGCCCTCTGAATATACATGAGATGGTTGAACAGCTTTTGAGCTTTGTAGAGTTTATTCAGTCTAGTCATTTCAAATACAACAGAACTGAATCACACTTTCTGATGTTGTGCTGCACTGACCCCATACTAGTGGCATCAGTGCGCGTCTAAAGAGACTGAAGTGGTGAAACAAACTGGTAATTAAATCTGTTTTCTGTGAAAGAGAAAATGTTAAGACAGAAGGGAAGCAGATGAGAAGCCTTTTGATCACGTTTAGAGTCTGTCAGGCCAGCTGACCACTGTGGCACCTCCCATTTCATGCATATACAGATTCATGTCATGGATTATATCTTCTCATGATGTGTCCAGTGTGATGTTATTCTGTTTGTTTTTCTGTCACCATCTGCCAACACTGCTGTTTCCGTCTTACAGGTCAAATGGCGAAACCTTATGAATTTAATTGGCAGCGACCGGTACCTTCCTGTATGCAAGAAGGAGAGTATTTTGATCGATTCGAAGAGGTAAGGAAACAATTTCCCTTCTCTTATGTGGTGGACCAGTTGATTTGTTCATTTAGACAAGCTCATAGTACATTCTCTCAGTATGGAAAGTGTGTTTTCCATGCTGTACCCTCAGGAAATAAAGTTTCCTAAACTGTTTTATGTACAGTACTTGGAAATCTGGTGACTGGTATACAAACGTCATATTGCATGGTATTTCACATTAGGCTGTGATATACAATATGATATGTTTATAAAAATGTTCACATGGGCACATCTCATATAAAACATATATTCTCATCTCTTATACAAGCCTCTACTGAAAGGTGTTTTTTCAGAACCAGAAGTGATTCTTCTCTCCAAAGATCCTATCTGACATTTTTATTTAAAAGTGTGTATCACTCTAACGATGTTGCCTGCATTCTTAAAAAAGGCAAGAATGCCCTCTACTGACCTCCTGCACTAAACTACAGTCTTATCTCGCCGACTCAAATTGAATAGTTTAAAGTCAAGAACGTTTTAAATGATCGTTTTACGCATTTACACCCTGTAGAATGGAACCAAACAATGTTACCCAAATGTTACTTAACTTGCACTCTATATGCTGTTTACCCATATCTTTACTTATATTTATACAGCGAGAAATTGTTTATTGTTTTATATTGATATTTCTTTGGTCTTATATCATTATTTTAGATCCTACGGTCTTTCTCACTACTGCTGCTGTTTCTAAGAAATTTCCCCATTGTGGGATTAAAGAAGTCAATCTAATCTAATCTAATCTAATCTAAACCAAAAACACCACAAGAGTGCAGACAGGACAAGACAAGAAAGGACAAGAAAGACTCTAAAACAAGAGCAAAGAAATACAATATTATTATACAGGGCAGAATACAGTGCAGCTGACAAAAGCAGTAATTATCAAGTAAATTACTACATTATTTAAACAGATTCTGTAATAGCAGCTGTGTAATTAAACATGCATTAAATCTCTGAATCAGATACGGTGTGCTAGTCCTTTTAACAAGTGGTAGTTCAGCAGAGAATTGACCTGTACTGCAAATAAATGTATAGAACAGCAGCCTTGAGTTATGGGTGTTTGTTTTGGATATTTACACACTTCCTCTGAGATTCTGTGCATACGCTTCGGCTGGTTTTGCCTTTTCTCCAAAGCAATCATTCCAAGGATTCTGCATCTTTGAAAGTCGTCAGTTGCTGGGGACATCTGTGTTCTCAAAAGTCCCTCGAGAATTCCTAGTCAGGCCATGGAGGTTTATCTTGGACCAGACATTTTTGGAAGGCTGTATTCTCACGTAGGATGTGTGAGTGACCGGGCTCAAGCTGTCAAAGTACGGACGTCCCAGGGGCTTTAGAGAGCGCTCTGGGAGTTCTCTCTCTCCGTTCATGTAAAAGAGGAAGTTTAGCCATGTTTGTTTGGTTTGTGAATCTCCTCTGAAAAGCCATTGTGCAGCTTTTTGTGAATTACATGGAGGTCTAAAATAGGCGCTGGCGGCGATGGATCTTAATATGTTGATGTTTATCATGTGGCTTATTTTGCTGTGTTTATTTTTTCCCAAAACCAACAGCCTTATCTATGAAGTTGGAGACATAAATAAAAAAAGAAGACTTGAATAAAAAAAAAAATCCATTCAAGTTTTATTCTAGGCAGAGATGTAAAGAGAGCATTTCTCACAGTAGCTCTGAATGTTAAAGGAGCCTCAGGGCCTGCAGACCAGTTAGATGATCCTGGATTTAGGCACGGTGTGATTTGCAATTTTGCTAATTTGGTGATCCTGAGTAACTTGATGAAGAAAGATGTTGCTATGGCAATACAGTCATATTGGGTTTGGTTTTCAGATTACTGCACATTAATGAAGAGATTACATACAGTTTAGGTCAAATGACACAAAAACTTAAACCACCTACATATAAAACATATGATAATTCAGCACAATTATTTATCATCCGATTAGTATTGATTTATTAGAAACAAGATGTGTACAAAGTAAGTACTTAGTAAGACTTATGTGTCTGAATGATGTTCCAGATTGGAAATGAGGTGAAAAGGGGCAAAAACATGAAACACTGGTTATGAATACTGGTAAAAATGTTATTTGTATTTAATTCGTAGCATTTGATCAGAATAGATAAAGCAAATTCACTGTTGCAGAATTTAAATAGTATCTCTACATCACACATTTTGTTATTTTTTTCTGTGAACAGAAGTTCTGTATGGAACAATCTTACATTTGATGTGTTTTTACAAATATCAATACTCAGTAGTTATTTACCTGCTAAATTTTCCATAAATAACTTCAGCAGAGTGCTGTTTATATGAGTGATGTTCGCAGGATCTGTCCGGGACATAGGTGTGCTTATGTTGAGCACCTGTGGATGTATTGTTATTAAAAGTTTGACTTGACTGGATTCCTGATACTTGGCTCACTGCTCTTCTGCAAGATATTTTAATATGCTCATATTAGGATTGGTTTTTAGTAGGGATGCACAGATTGATCGGACAGTGATTGGAAACGGCTGATCGGCCGATCACTCACGCGTATTGCCGATTTCAAGCCGATCCTTGTTTGGGGTGTTTATTTATTTGTTTATGTATTACATTTTATTTATTTAAATTTATAAAGAAATTTTGTTATAAAAAAAAAAGCTTTATATTAAAGATATTTGGTGCATCCCTAGTTTTTAGATTTCTCCACACTAATCAATTGATGCATTCAGTTCCTCGGGTCAAATGACACTTTTTGTTGGTTTTTGAAATTAAAGAAGTCAACAAGTTTATACAGCGAGAAATTGTTTATTGTTTTATATTGATCTTTCTTTGTTCTTATATCATTACTTTTGATCCTATGGATCCTGTTAAACTTTCTTTCACTACTGCTGCTGTTTTCTAAGGAATTTCCCCATTGTGGGATTAATAAAGTCAATCTAATCTAATCTAATCTAATCTACCCAATAAATGTCTGGAGATTATTCTTATGAAAGTAAGTTGTTGACTTAATAATAAGCATACACAGCTACACAGACCAAACAATAACATTAATTGGTAAATAAGTTTTTAATTGAATGTTTATGCTCTGGAACAGGATAATTTTTGCATTTTCATTTCTTGTAAAAAATCTTTTGGAGCTGGTTCAGAGTTCCTTAAACTGACTTAACACTTTTCAGGCTTCAGTCCTTAATCTATGTCAGGCCTGACATTGTTTCTGGAAAGCCGATGCGGAAGAAGTCTCATGCTGCTCTCTCTCCTCCACTCTTGCCCATTGATTTTGTTTAATTATGTCAATAGATTAATTACCCATATGGGTCTAAAGCGAAGCACCTTTCTCAGAGGCGGCTGCAGCAAAACAGTCCCCAGTTCCCAAACCTTTTCTGTTTCCCAGAGTTTTCCTGCTTATCGGTACGACTCATTCTTTTTATTTCTGTTGTGCACTGTCGTTTTAAAAATTCACTTCTTGCCTTCCTCCCTGCAGTCGCCCGCTCGCTCCTGTAGTGCTGTTCCAAACACCTTTTAGCTTCATAAGGTTCTTAACTCTCTGCCCCCCTCTCCCCCCCCTGTCTCACTCTTTCTGCCTGGGTCTTTGTTTCTCTGAATGCTAAAAGTGTTTGAGGAAGTGCCAGCTTGCTGCTACACCTCCACCCACTTTTCTGCTCTTTCTTATTGTTCTTTTAGCAACTAGATGTTCTTTTTTGCAAGGCTGGCCAAGCTTTACAGAACACTAGCAAAAAAAATCATATTTGTGCTAATAAGAAACAAGGGCATACAGCTCAACTATCATTATGATTTCCAGATTATGCTTATTTTGTATGGTGGAGGACTGTTTCTTCCTTTGGGAACTTTTAGCTCAGCCAATGAATAAGATACAAACCTTGGAAACAGTGTTAACCTTAATAATTTATAATAATAATAATAATAATAATAATAATAATAATGAATAACACCCGCTAAATGTGCACATTTCTTAGTAGTACCAATATTCTGTAAAGCTTGACCAACCTAGCAACAATCGCTATGAAATAATGCATTTGTGGATGAAATGTGCATCTGGGTCCTGTGAAAGTGGGCAGGGGACAAGTTATAATAGGACAAGCTGTAGCTCAGGATTCATTTTAATTGAGTTGTACTATCATGAATAAACCCTTGTTTACATCAAGCAGCTCATTTGCATACAGACAATCTATCGTTAGGTTAATTTAAAGATTGAACTTTGTAGTTAACTGCCAGTTGACCTACAGGACATTAATATCAGAGCTAGTCCTGCCATCCTGGCTGTGTATTTATTTATCCATTTCCATTTACAGTTCCCCATTGGGCTCAATGTGAGATGCAGTATCAGCTCCTAGTGTCCCTACATTCTATGCAATTTTCAGTAGGCTGTCAGCGACCTGACAGAAAGGATCACTCACATGCACAGCCAGAGCCAATAAATAAAAGAAATCCAGAGGATTTGCCCTTAAATAGTTTGTGTTCGAGCTGAAAATGTCAAGTTTGAGTTTATTGAATATTAAAAAGCTCTTATGTAAAAAAACAGTTGCACTTGTCTCATCACAGTCAGCAGTTTCTCAGATTTTATTATTTTTATCTCAAACTTGCATATGATTTAGTCCAAAATTATTTTATTGCAATGAATGAATATTGTGAAAATATTGTGAAAGTCAAAATCTGGTCATACGTGAACACACCACAGCACGAAATACTTCCACTGCATTTAACCCATTCACCAAGGGAAGCAGGGGTCAGCTACGAACACAGTGCCCGGAGAGCAGTGTGTGGGGACGGTACCTTGTTCAGGGTAACACAGAGGTGCCCAGCGGTCTTGGGAATCGAACCCGCGACTTACTGATCACAGGTCGAATGCCTTGACCACTAGGCTACCAGCTTGGGATGCCTTGGGATGAGCATATATAAAAACATGCTCATCCCAAGTAATAGTGAAGTAACTGCTGGAACAGGCTTGAGTAGAGCTGGACAGTGAGACCTGGAATCAGGGACTGGGACAGTTTGTTTAACTAAATATCCTAAAAACAGGATAGTGAAGAGATATGTGTTTTAGTTTTTATTTTGGTGATTTTTCTGTTTTTTTCCCAAAAATCCACTGTGCCACATAAGTGCATTTGCATTACAGCAAAACAAGCCACTTTCCTCACCAGATGCTGGGCACTTTTGTGGGGAATATTTATGTGTGAACTTTTATGCTGGTTCGGTTCTGTGCTCCAGATTGGTCCAGATATTTAAATGTTTCACCACTTTCTATGCAAAACCAGTATAAACTGAATATGCATGTATACACTGCAAAAAAATCCAGCCACTGTAACTTAAATAATAAAATCAGTAATTCAACCAACTCTTCAACCCTGAATAAGTTTTATGTTCACAGTTACTTTATTTTATACGGATAGAACTAATACTGTTTCTGCAGTCAAACTGCAAAAGATTCATGTCTTGAACTTGCTGTTATCTGGGGAAACAAAAAGGCAGTCAGCCATCTGTCTCCTTATCTGACGTCTCCTTATCTAACATTGACTTTGGGTCATTATGGGATCTGGCATAGTCACAATGTTCTGAGGAGGCAGCAGCGCAGAATCTCCAGCACTGTTAACTGCAATCAAGTTGGATAAAAAATTCTGCACACCAATTAACTGCATAATTACTTGTGTAATAGCACACACACACACACACACACACACTCATATATATATGTCTATTGTCTGTATACAATGGTTTTGTATTTTTAGATTTTATATATAAGTATTGTAAATCCAGAGATATATTTTTATACATGTAGCTTTAATTAGAATTAATTCCCCCCTTTTTTACCCCCATTGGTTGTACTGTCTTACCCCCATCGGCTGAGTGTGTTTTGTTGTATGTTGCATCTATGGCCCAGGAGGATGATATTTTTTCTCACTGGGTACTTAATGTAAATGGCTGAGATGACAATAAAGCTCTGCTTGACTTGACTTAAAAGCCACTTTATTATTTTGTAGGTCCCCCTCATGCTGCTAAAACTGCTCTGACCTTCGAGGCATGAATGCTACAAGACCTCTGAAGGTGTGCTGTGGTATTTGCCACTACACGTTAGCAGAAGCCCTTTTAAGTCCTGTAAGTCCTGCTGGCTCCTTGGATTTGGAGTAGCTTGTCCAACAGATCCCAAAGATGCCTGATTGGACTGAGATCCAGAGGAATTTGTAGTCTATGTCAACACTTTAAGCTGTTAGTCACGCTCCTCACACCATTCATGAACAGTTTTTTGTAATAATAGATAGATGCTTTATGGTCATTGTGTCAGTACATCGAGATCACGTGAATGTGAGACAGAGCTCACACTGCCATTAATGAATGTGACTGTCATGTAAGGGTAACTGTCGTGAAAGGGTAACTTCTACATGAATGCAGGACCCAAGATTTCCTATCTGGTTTCATGTCCCCAGGGAAGTAGACTGACTCCACCAGCTTGCTTTTTTTTCGTAGTGCATCCTGGTTTCACCTCTTCCCCAGTAAATGAAGCACACACTCCCAATCGTCCATATAATGTAAAATAAAAAGTGATTAATCAGCCCATACCACCTTCATTCATTGCCCATTGTAGGCACTATCAGCAGTGGACAGAGGTTAGCATGGGCATTCTGACGGGTCTGTAGCAACACAGCCCCCGGACCAGACACTCTGGCTCATCAGTGAGGTTTGGGTGTCCACGTCCCTGTCACTGGTTCACTGGTTGTCCTTGCTTGGACCACTGTTGCTAGGAACAAACATCTGCAAACCAGGAACGCCCTGCAAGATCTGCCATTTTCAGAGATTCTCTGACACAGTAGTTTAGCCGTCAGAATTTGGTCCTTCAACCCACTGGTTTAAAGAACTGATGACTCACTTGCCACCCTTTAACAGGTGCAGCTGTAACAATATAATCACTGTTATTCACTTCACCTGTTAGTGGTTTGGCTGATAGGGATATTTCTGAAACACTGGTAAATAATTATTATTTGTCAACTATTATTTTATATTCATTAAAAAAATCTGTATTTCAAACTAAGTTATCAGGGGCTTTAACACCTTTACTTTGCATTCATTCATGCAGTCTGGCACAGCATACTTCATAAATAGCACAGCATAATACTTGTCATACGCTATTAGAATTGTAAATCTCTCCCTGTCACCTTACCCAGTGAGATCTTCTCTCCAGAATCAGCAGGCAGCAGGAAGATGAGCAGAGTCATGGAGGAGAGCAGCACGCAGGGAATGAGCAGGTTCAGGGCGTAGTAGAGTGTCCGTCTGCGTATGGTCACTACGAACGTTACGTCCGGGTAAGGCTCCTTACAGCATTCGTAGAAAATCTCATTCCTTGAGCCAGGAACACCTGAAGATAGGGGTCAGAGAAAAAGGTGCTGAAGCAGAGGATTACCGACAAATGAGGTCTCAAGAGGATTACATCATATTTTCTCTTATAAAGTCCATGCATGTTGGGCCGATCATGAAGAAGCCAAGTGTTAGATGCACTGGAGGCAGTGAGGAGGTGGAAATAAGGTGCAAATGCATTTTCTTATTAGCCAAACAGGTCCTATTTACAAACTGGACCAGGTGTAAATGGAATGTGTAAATCTGTAAATCTGAACATTATGAAGTGACTAGTGACCACTAATCATTCATATTTTTTCTTTTGTATGTGTACACTGCAAATTCACAATCAATCTATTAAATCAACCAATCAGTCAACCTTCATTTAAATTTGGGGTACATTGAGGGTGACCCACATTTAAGTATAATTATAAGATCAACCAGGGACTGAGAAATTATAACTCTGTGATACTAAACTTCAGCAAGAAAAACTCATTAAAGCATTAGCTGAAATAACACACTTCAAATATTTAAGCATGTTAAATAAATATGACCACTAGTTTAGCCAACTGACATTAAAATAACATTACATGTAAAAATAACACATAAATAAATAAAAATTCCAAGGAAGAAAAAGCAAAAATCAACTATAAAACAGGTCTAACTGGGACTGCTCCCTGGAAATCAAAGCTTATCGAGAACACACAGCTAATCCGAGGTTTAGAACAGTCCCGTTGCTAACAGGTTCTAATATGAAGGTTCAATGATGAAACAGTTTCAATGAGCCACAGTTTCAATGATGAAAAAGGACCAGTCGTTAAAACGCTGAAACAAACTATGAATGGAAAAAAAAACTATAAATGAACTATAAATTAAAACAAACCAGCCCTGAGAGCTTCACCAATAAAGTACAGCCATGAAAACAAAACAAGCTGAGCTGGATTAGGAGAGGAACCGGTGTTCAAAAGAATATGATTGTTTAGCCAGACAAATTACAAAAAAGCAAAAACTTTAAGAGTAAAAATGACATAAAAAAAAACTAAAATACTAAAATCACCTTAAACAGGTTGGGTGGAGATTAGATGTAATAAATTTAAAATGACAGACAAGGGTGAGTGAGCATTACAGTGTTCTGAAATTAATTCCAGCTTGACAGTGCACTGTAGCGTAGAGGTCATTTCCTCGGAGCAGTGAAAGCTGTAGGCACCTGAAGGGTAATCCACTCCCTGTAACGACTTTAATAGTTTTCATTATTTACTGAGAGCAGTGACGTCACACACAAAGGCAGAAGCCCGATGCACGCCTTGTAAATAAACAGAAGTGTGTTTCTCGGCGCTCCCACAGAGAGGACCCATAACATTTTTCATAGATGGATGGCTCACCAGTAATGAATCTTAAAGACTGTTAGATCCTACCGGAATTTTCTTTTGTGGTTCATTGAATATAGATGCACGGATTGCTTCCAGTTGAATCATTTTTATACTCATAGAGGGATGCCTAAGTGTTGCCCCAGGGCCAGATGGTTTAAGTCTCCTCAGACCTCTCGGCTTAAACGGCTCTCCATTGATCCTGACCCTTTTTTTTCATAGCCAGAAGTAGGATTACACCCCGAGGTATTTTTTCACGGCCCTGTGAGCCGAGTCCTCAACAACTGCTAATCGCTCGAGTGTATCGTGGTGGAAAGAGGCTGAGAAAGGGGAAACATTTAGCTAAGAGGTGAGAGTAGCAAAAAGGATGACAGTTACAGAACCTGCTTGTGAAATGAAAAGGGAGAAAAGAACAGAAAAAAGACACAGCAAAAGGATTAGCACAATGTTTCCCAGCAGAGATCTTGGAGGCCTGCACTGCTATATGATTTGATCGTTGGATAATTAGTTTATGATTTGACTAAGGTGGTGCAGATGGGCCTCAGGACTGGTTTTAGGAAATACTGGCTTAGCAGATTAGAAAAGAGACAGAGATGTGCAGTATTTGAGCTTTTTGCCCATCGACTTCCACTTAGCCGCTTAATTCAATTGAACATAATCAAATTGGCCCCTGGCAGATCAGAACGGTTGTGGGCTTAAAAGCAAAGGGGGATGGATCAGTCTTTTTTGCTGTATGGAGGGAGCATCCTTTATTCTCAGCAGAGCCTCAGTCAGGTGTCGAACCACATTCGTTTGAGCTGACTCCAGTGGAAACGTGTCATGACGTTTGTGCTTTCTCCAGGGGGCTTATGATATTTTCGTTCATTTGATCGTGTGCCACCACACCAGCTCAATTCACTATTAATGCGGTGACAATGAGCTGAGTCAAACTATGTAAGTGCTGGGAACAGTAGACAGTAATAGCCTGGAAAACATCCACAGACACATATCTGGGTCAGTAAATGTCTCATCAACTATATGCGCAAGTTTGAAACAAAAGAAGCGTTTGAGAATATTCAAGACTTTCCACATATTGCAAATCTACAATCACCTAAAGGATTATTAGGAACACCATACTAATACGATGTTTGACCCCCTTTCGCCTTCAGAACTGTCTTAATTCTACGTGGCATTGATTCAACAAGGTGCTGAAAGCATTCTT
>JBBPDB010047843.1:0-11085 GCA_037974465.1 Brachypetersius altus | reverse complement strand
AGGGTCAGCAGGACATGGTAGATTAGGAGGTCGCCATTGATCTGTCCTGTTTTAAACCTAAGGACGAGGAACAGAAAGTAAAAGTCTTAAACCTGCTCTCATAATTTGATGAATTAACAGACGATAATCTCTGGACACCAGAGTAAACCCAACTCTGTGAAAGCACCACCTTGCACTATGTACTGAAAATGTGCATAACCCTGCCTTAATTCATCCCTGAAAATATACCAAACCCCTTCATTTGAATTAATTGGCCATTCATTTGTGACATTAAGGCATGACTGAGAAACTCCTTAATATTAAATTTAAGGCGTTAATTCAGAAGGTTCTATTATTTAAGGGGCACATTAGAAAAAGTAAGGAGAAAATTCAGTAGTTTTACTCCTTAATCTGTGCACTTTTCCAGTTCCTGTATTGAACATTAAGGTCCAAATTATGGTCATTTTAAGGGATAAAATTAAGGTGTTTAGTTTCGCTGTGTAGTGAAAGTAACATCATCTAAAAAGGTCTCCAATGTGGAGTTTTACTATTGGGTGGTAAATCATTTGATTATTTGTAAGATCATATGTGCAACAGTCTTACCTTGTGAAATATCACTATGTCAATATTACTGATCTATTACTGATCAATATTATTGATTATAATCAGTATTACATGCACTAACATTCTCCTAACCACCATTTGTGTTACTAGTAATTCACTTAGATGTAATCAATTTATCTACAGTCTTCATACTCCAGTATTTGTGTACATAGCACAGTGTATTTTCTGCTGAATTTTTATTTGACTGATTTTATTTAGACCTTATATTTTATTAGTCGTCTCTGTGCATCAGTGAAGATGTACCACACAAGCAGATTTTCTCCAGGATCAACGCATTTTCTGATTCTGATTCTAATCATGCATTTTAAGAGCCATAAATGTGCTTTTCTCACATTTGAAACAATTTGAAATGCATTGTTTAAGATAGCAGAATTACTATAACATGACTTTTGCCAATTTAGACAAGTTAAACAAATACAGTAATTTATTTCGATTCGTTTCATTTGTTCAACTGTGTTTCAAAGGGCAGATCTTTACTTTGACCTTTGTTCATTCTCTCACAGCAGCAAGTAAGACTTTCTAAATCCAACGATCCTCCAAATAACTGAAGCCAGCGATGGGCAGGAAGTGACTGTTTTTTTTTATCTGGGTCTGTTGCTTCGTGGGCTCTGTTCATCACCACACTTCGTCCACCTCGTTCAACAAGCTTCGACATTTCTACGCAGGTAAATATCTCTATGGTGGTCATTAACGTTTCTTAATACTGGAAAAGTGAGATGTTACTTTTTTTTTTTATAGTTTAGAAACGTAATCGAGTGATTTTAAAATTTAAAAAATATCGAACTAGCTACTCAAACTAAAATCAAAGAAAATGTCAAAACAGGCCAAAATAGGTAAAACATCACTAAATAAAATTAGAAGATAAAATAAGATAAACCTTTATTAGTCAAACGACCTGTGTCACAGCAGAAAGGGGACAGAACAAAGTTAAGAGCAGCAAAAATGAAGAAAACAATAAAATAGAATTAAATACTAAACCAACAGTACAGTATAAAATGGTCACTACATAATCTAAAAATATAAGTATGGACATCTGTATTGTAAAATATATTTTTATATATATATTTATATATTAATATATATAAATATGTTAACTAAACGACTACATGACTATTGTGACGTTTTGCCAATTTCGTGTTAACTTTGAGAATGGATTCATTCTTTGGTTGAACAGGTATGGAGTGGGCTACAGGGTTTCTGAAGAACATCTCCATAGCAGATGGCTTCCAGAACACAAGTGAAGCTCCAGGTCCCCATAACGTCTCGCTGGGGTGCGTGGACCCCGAGATTGCGTTCACGGTGGCTGTATCTTCTGGGGGTCTCATCATTGTCCTACTAATATCGACCTTGGTGTTGACCTGTAAAGTCATCGCTCTGAAGCAGCAGTGCCAGGCCCGGCGCCCGACCCGCAGCAACGTGGACCTGGTGAGTGGAACAGGCTACTGGGGCACCGAAACAATCGAGGGAGGCATTGTAGGACCGTGCGAAACCAACCTCCTGTTAGAGGAGGTCAAGAACGATGGAGAGGACGAAGAGATGCAAGAACGAGACGAGGAACCTCTTCCGCACCACAGCACCACCACAAACATGGATGTGGAGATGCAAACCCCAGTCGCAATGCAAACCTCCAACTCCAGAGATTCCTGCATAGACCCCAAGGAACTCGAGAACATGCCTCTAATGGTGTGAGCTGAAGCACCAGATAAAACCTTCAAAACAGCAGGTTACACATCCAGTCTCTGGCCGATCTAATAGGTACCTTATTTTTTCCCCATTCTGTCTATTATTTCATCTCTAGATTCGGGAAAGAACGACTTTTCCCTCAAGAGACTTTTAAAGGAGGATGCTAAATAGGATAAATAGTATGGATTGAGATATTAAACTTACAGATCTTTTGTAATAATTTTTTTCATGTGAAATACACACTTTTATGCTGAAACGTTTAACTACATGCTTAACTGTGCTGAGAAAATACTACAGCATTAGTAACCTGTTCAGAAACCGAATGCCTGGTTTGGTGTGATAGTAACAGACGTGTTATGGATGTAAATGTAACTGCAGTAAAATCACATTACAGTTAAACTTCACATATACATTAAATAACCAAATCACTAAGATGCATGCTTTTCCAATTCACAGCTCCAGAAACAATCTAACCTGAATTAGTCAGATTTGTGTAAGATTTACAAACAATCTAATCTGATTTCTCATGATTTGTGTCATACTGGGACACTGGAAGGGCGTTTTCTTTTCTGGATGAAGTCTTTGCCTCATTATCAGTGAATCCTGTAATCCTCTGTCGCAGAATGTAAAGTAAAGTCACCCAATCTTTACTGTTACTTCCCCATGAACCAGAAAAAAGTGAGATGTTTCTGTAAAAAGCTTAAATATGTTTGTGCCTTTTGTGTAATATGTCAAAATAAAACTAATAGCTAATCACAAGTAACCCAATGCACACACTGTATTTCTGTTCTCAGGCAACGAGTTAATGAACATGAGCAAAGCATGCTGGAGAAACACAGTTTAGTGCTTATCCTTTTGATATTTCATTCAAAGAAGCAAAGAACACAGATTCAAGGTTCTGCGACGGCCATGCAGTCCGACCAAACCTAAGACATGGGCTGAATCACACAGAGATTTAAGGGACAATTATTTTCATTAAAATATCCATCATTTTATTTCAACTTTAAGATAAAAAAAAAGTTTACCATGGGTGCTAAAACACACACACACACACACACACACACACACACACACACACACACACACACACACACACACACACACACACACACACACGTTGCTAAAAGGTGTAAAAGTACAGTCCTGGAGTTTCTCCAGGAAACAGTGAGCTCTTTATTATGACCCACTCAAACGTCAATCATTTTAAACCTGCCGCAGCAATAGAAACCCCACCTTCGCCATAAAGATCTAGATCTGCTTTTATCATCAAAGAGTAGGGAAAAAACGACTCTCACAGGAGACCCACCAAACACTGAAACCTGTAGAGCATTAAAACCACCTGTTCTCTGTTGCACCAGTAGAGTTCCAGTTTGATTTGTTTGGTGTGGAGGAACTTCCCTGAGCTGAGCCTTAACAACCAAAATGAAGACCTTTGGAATGGAGTGGAACATCCAACACTGGCCAGGTCTTCATGTTCAACTTCAGAAACACTCTTCTGACCGAATATGCACAGGATGCCCAATAACTGCCACAAAGAAGGAACAATTCCATATTAATGGACATTTATTTGGCCAGGGGTCCGAATACTTTCACGGTGCTGTAGGGTTTTTATACTGCTGTGTAATCATAAGGCCATTAGAAACAGCTTGAACTGGGATTACAGAATAAAGCAGCTTCTATAAAAGCCAACAATCACTGAACTTGGAACTGCTGCATTTATCTTTAGACGCTATTACTTTACGCATGAAAGGTTTTGGAGAACTCTTGTAATCTACTGATAAACTACAATTACTTCACGTTTTCCTCAGTTACTTCATCAGTTACAACAGAAAACGTTCAGCTCTGTCTACTGAAAACACATGGAAATACAAACCAAACACGGTGTAGGTAAAATACAGAACAGAAACTTCCTTAGTGACAATTGTACATGGAAGTATTTCTAAGTGATCGTTCAGTTAAAGGTTAGTACAGAAAAAGCAGCGGAATCACAGTTCTCACTATTAGTCGAGGTACCGCGAAAACGTTCCATATTCAACAGGATCAACAGGTCTCCCACCCACCCACTGTCTTCAAAGGGGCTCTTCGACTGCCTAATATATAAAAGCTTATATATATATATCATTCATCAGAGCTTGTGTAGTATAGACACAGCTCCCTCTGTCCGGGGGGGTGGGGGTGTGGGGGGGAGTTAATGGGGATTTTTTTTATCGCGCGATAATCTCGCACCGTTAACGGCCCAGCACTAATATATATATATTAATAGGAGTGAATGACTATGATTTTTATCATGAGTACATCATGAGGATCATCCTCGGTGTATGTCTGTCAGTTCTTCTCCTTTTGTGGAAACTCAGTGGTGATTATAACCCTCAGCTTAAGCGTCTCCAGCACTTCTGAAGAACACCGGCTTCCACAAGAGGTGAGGGATCCAACATTGTGTCCATAAATGATCATGATGTGCAAAGAGTTGCATCCTCCAAATGCTGTGTTCTCTATAAAACTGTCCTCACAAATCACTCCCCCATCAATCCGCTACAGGTGGAAGTCTTGCAGAACTTAAAACCACTGAGGTGTGAATCCCCACAGAGCATGAGTCACTCGTTCCCTCCCACGCCACCTTGAGAGGGCAGATGAGAAAGAGCCTTCAGACACATTAACCTTCTACATGACAACGGCCCACAGGACATAGCAAAGCTGACCACATGGGGAGGGGGAAGGTCAATGTTCCTGCATGGCCCAGTCAGAGCCCTGACTTAAACACTACTAAAAATCTGCACACAGACTAAGACTGCAGTCCACCAACGGCCACCATTCGATTTGAAGAGTTTTGCAAAGAACAGTGGACAGATATTGCACAGTCTATATGTGGTAGAGACAGTCTAGATGTGGTTTCCCAACAGACTCGAGGCAGCATTTAAAGCAAAAGGTAGTTTCACAAAGTACTGACACAGGAGAGCGATCCTTTATCAGGTATTGCTCTTTCTGAATTATTGCGATCATATGTTTACTTGGATGAGTCACACTAAGTCAATACAGCTGAGGGAAAAACTAGTGTCTTCATTTCAGGCTATAAAGAAAACAAACAATGTGAATATCTTGAAGGGGATGATTCTTTCCTTTACACACTTTACATATAGAATCTAAAACACACACTAATAATTATAATTGTGTTACGATGTTTCAACCACATCCATTGCTCAAAGATGTATAAAAGTACAGTTCTCCAGAAAACCCTGAGCTCTTCATTATGATCCACTCTACCATCAATCATTTTAAAGGTCCCATGTCATGAAAATTTTCTTTTATGAAATTGTTTAACATTAATAGAGTTCTTCCGGCCTGTCTGTGGTCCTGCAGTGGCTAGAAATGGCGATAGGTGGAAAGAGTGCTTTGAGCATTCTGCTCCGCTGCTGAGGGAACGACAGCTCACAGGGTAAAGGTTACCTCCCCTTTCTCATGCTTTGCCCTCCCAGAGAATTGCACCCCACTCTCCTAACAAATTAGCTCCACACTTTTGCCTGTAGAGACATCATGGCTTGTAAACGAGTAAAGTGGCAGTTACTTAGATTTTTTTAGTTCCTTCATGTGAGCCTCTGAAGAACCAGAGGGTTAATTTTATTTTCTCTGGAAATAAAATACAGAGCTGGTCTTGCTGAACGACTGAAAAGTTCCAGCTCTCAACTCGGCTACAAACCTCAGACAAGTAAGTCAACTTAACTCTATCATTTGGTTGCTTTGCTGTATATGGTTACCAAGCTTTTAACCCTTAGAATGTGGCTGTAACATTAGCTCTGCAGCTAACAGCTAACAGCCCAGTTAGCAGACTACTGTCACTAATGTAAGGGTAGAGAGCATCAGGTGTGTGTGTGAGTGGTGTGTGAATTGCCACATTAACTCCAGTGTTGTACTTCCCTGTTATTTGGATAACTGTGCTGCTGTTAGTGTTATGGCACACGCAATATCTACCTTTCCCCTCACTTAAATGACTATAAGTGGGCAGGCTGGGCCCCCACCCCTCCACCTTGCCCCACCTCTCTTCTCCTCATTATCATTTAAAGCTACAGACACAAACGGCGCATCCTCGGGAAATCCCACTGTGGAATTGGTCCGGCTCTAAGTGGCTGTAAGTCTGCTCCAAGGCTGAATTTTGGAAAGACACTTCAGATACAGTTCTAGGGGACAACGAGACCCGCTTAAAAAATAAATAAATAAATAAATAAATAAATAAACAAACAAATAAATAAATAAATCAGCATGTCATAGGACCTTTAAACCTGCCGCTGCCATAGGAACCCCACGTTCAAAATAAAGACATAGATCTGTTCCAGGAAACCAATGTGGCTTTTATCACCAAAGAGTAAGAAAAACTCAGCCATGAAGCAGTGAACCACACAAACTCTCAAACACAGAAAGCTGTAAAGCATTAAAACCACCTGTTCTCTGTTGCGTCACTAGAGTTTCCAGTGGTTTGATTAGTTTGGTGTGGAGCTGAGCTGCACAGAGTCTTAACCTCAACCAAAGCGAAGATCTCAGGGATGAACTGGAACATCAAACACTGGCCAGAACTTCATGTTATAGGGTGGAGGGGCTCAGTGGGTAGGATACTTGCCTCCGGACCAAAAGGTAATGGGTTCAAATCCTACCTTCAGCACCACCACTGTGTCCCTGAGCAAGACCCTTAACCCCAAGTTGCTCCAGGGAGAGACTGTCCCCTGTAGATAGGGAATGGAAGTCGCTTTGGATAAAAGAGTCTGATAAATGCCGTAAATGTAACCTTGACTTCACAACCCACTATGTACAGATTATCCAAAGATACACTAAAATTTAGTGGAATAGCTCCAAAGACATACAGCCACATGGACCTCCAGATTAAAGTTTATGGGTTTGACCCTGTTGGTGTAATAGTCAGGTGTAATCCTTTTGTCCATAAAGTGTACATTTATAATGTGGTAGGAAATATAATGTACTTATTTCCAAGATGAACAGCATGGAATTAAATTACAGACTGAAGTATCTTCTATAAAAGCAAACAATCCCAACAATGACTGTACTTAGCGAAAAACAGAAATGCAGCAAATCGCTGTGATTAAATCTACAATCACCAGCTAACTTTCATACGATGCTGCAGACCTCAAACTGTATCTATCTGAAAAGTTGACAGCTTTTTATGCATATATTTCAACATGTGATCTGCTCAATTTCTCCATTCCATCATCACTCATCTGCAGCTGAAAGGACGGTGATGGTTCAGTTAAAATGAGTTAGAACAGAAAAAAGCAGCGGTTTCACAGCTCTCATTTCCTGTCAGTGCAACACTCGAGTTCCGTATTCGACAGGATCAATGCCTCTCGCCCTCTCACAGCCTTCAGAAGGGGCTCAGCCACCGCCTACTACAGCCTCATCAAAACTCATGTTCAGATCAGGCCAACTGCTCAACTGAATATTCAGATTTCACTAGAAAACTACAATAATCTTGGTAAGTGACATTATTTTTTTTTTACTTTTTTGTGAATTAGAATGCAATGTAACACATAGGAACCAAAGATGAGACAAATTCTATTTCTCCAAATGTACACCAGCCTCAATTTTGATGCATTAGGTTGATACACAGCCATACATCCCTTTTATTTCTGCCTTTATCAATAGTTTGCTGATCATTGGTCTCCTAATATGTCAGTTATTTACCAAAATTGCAAAAGAATAAAAAAAACTAAGTGGCTCATCAAAGGTTCTGTGTTGAAAAAAGCTATACATTCTAGAAAAGGTTTCCATGGTTGCTTTGCAAAAACAAACACAAAAAGTGAGATTTAGTTTGTCTGTTATATTAGGAAAGCTCAAAAGGGGAACATTTCACAATCTGTTCAAAGTTGTTGCAACTAGTTTCTCCTTAAGAGTGAGAGTAACAAAACGGTAGTGCGAGACGCCGACAGCTATTAATAATAAAAAAAAAAACCTAACAAACATTCATATTTCTCTCAACTTTTCCAGGAGACGTTATCTATAAAGAGACCATCATGAGGTCCATTCTCAGTATATGTTTCTTAGTTCTTCTTACATGGAAAGTCAATGGTGATACCACCCTCCACCCAAGTGTCTCCAACCAGCATGAGGGTACTTCTGAAGGTCAAAGGCCTTCCACAAAAGGTGAAGCAACCAGCATTGATTCCATAAACACTCATAAGGAGGATTCCAAAGACTTAATATCTTCAGGTGGTGTCTTCTCTACAAACTCACACTTCACCCAGAACCAACACAGTACTGGCAAGAGTCATGGACAGCAGGAAGTGAAAATTACTACAGAAGAAAGAGTGTCCTTTCATCGTTCGTCCTCCTTGACCACAGGGAAGAATCAGACAAAAAGGAACTCGGAAGACCCTCAGAGCAACCAAACTACAAGCACATCAGACATTCCATCCCAATTCACCCAGGACCAACACAGTACTGGTAGGAGTCATGAAACATATGAAACTGACATGCAAACCACCGCAGAAGAAAGAGCGTCCATTTTTCATTCCTCCTCGGCTACAGTCAAGAAGCAGACGAAAAGGAGCTTGGAAGACCAAACCACTGCTGTGAGTACACAAAACAATTCTGTGCACATTACCACAGAACAAGAGCATCCAACACCACAGGAATCAAATTCTACCAAGAATGGTGTGACAGATAAACGTGAGGAAATCTTAAAATCCACTGAGAAAATCCTCACCCCACAAAGCAGTTCCACAAGCGCTTTCCCAATGACTCCAGCAGTTACTACTTATGAGCCTGAAAAAGAGACAGACATGCAGACTACACATGTCCAAGAAAACAAGTCCGACACGCCTTCAGCCCCAGGCATGCCGAAACAACACACAACCAATTCAACAGGGAAAGACCAAACAAACACTGTTCCTGCTATCAGTAACTCCTCGATGGAAGCCACCGCCACAGTAAACAGTTTCACGACTTCCAGAAGCTCTTCCCCTGGCAACCTTTCCACTCTTACCATGGAGACCGTCCCCACTACCACACCCACCAAGGACATAAAAACAACACACGAAATCGTAAGAGGAGGCACGACCACAACCAGACAGGCCTCTACCACAAGACCTACGACGACTCTCTCCACGACACGACGCACCACACCAAAGTCAGAGACCCCCCAAAATAAGAAAAGAAAAGACAAAGGGAAAAACAGTCCTGTGGGTCCCATAGTGGCATCCATCATTGGCACGGTGATGGTTCTCATGTTCATAGCGATTATGCTAATCCTGGTGAGAAAACGTAGAATGCAGAAGAAACAGCACGAGAATACTGACTGGGCTGGTCCTTCACCGTTCCTCGAAGGCGACGCCCAGCCTAACCAACCAGGTGGGGATGGACCGTTCCACCGATGGGACACCAAGAGGATCTCCTTACACTCCTTCTTTCCGCCGAGAGCCTCTCAAAGGCTCTCGCTGCTGATGGAGGAGGAGGTCCAGATGAACGATATAGCCGAAAACAGCACGTTTGGCAGAAATGAGCAAGCACAGAATGGAAAACCAGCAGTGGAGAACGACCAGATTCAGACGTCAACAACAGACGATCACGGTCCAGCTCCTGAAGTCTCTTCTTCAGTCCCCGAGACGGGAACTGCAACTGCTACTCCGGCGAATATCCAAAATCCTGAATCCGATGAAACCATCCCATCTTCATCCTCAGAGACCAACGCCACCCCGCCACCTTCGCCATCCTTCGAGGAAGTGAAGCTCAATCCTCCTCAAACGAATGCTGTAAACTGTCCTCCTGCTCCTCCGCTACCATGACAGCTGACTTGGAAAAAACACTTCATCATTAAACCGCTAACCAGAATAGAAAAAAAACTCTTCAAACGTGCGACAGAACTGGTGGAACCTACCGCTGGCTTGCATCGTGGTTAAACACACTGATTGAACTCCAAGAGCTCCGTCAATGTTCTCTTTAAAAAAAAATCACTCTGCTCTACTTAAGAGTAATAAAGTTCTCTGCCTCATTAAGGCAAAGGCTTGCTCTCTAATTGTTTCTGCAAAGGCCTTTTCATTGGGACCATTATTGGAAAAATAAGAGCGTATGTAGATGTGCAAACACGAATGGCCGGGTTAACAAATATGTGAAAATAATCTTTCGAAGATTTCCTTGCTTTGCTCGGTGGAGAGAGTTCTGCCAGGCAGCTGCATTGCAGTATTAAATGCTATGTTTAACTCCAGATTGATATAGGAGTGTGTGTGTGAGTGTCTGGGCTGCAATTTATTCTCAGTCTCTGTCCATGAACCAGGAAAGTCTGCAATCCTCCAGCTGACAGGGCACATAAAATCAGAGCCTAGTGTGTGTCAGAGGGACTTTGGGAGTGAGTATTTGTATGGAGCCTGAAGGGACGGGGGGGCCTTGCTGAAACTGATTGAGTGAATTACTGCAGTGTCATAAGCTACAGCATCTGATCGCTCCTCCGAGCAACAAACCACCTGTGATCCAGAACCCAGTCGAGACACAGGCCGACTGCAGCACTGCCACTCTTTTCACTAATTCTACGAACAATCGTAAACAGTTTAGGTCTCATCAATATATAATTTCAATTACAGGGGGCCGTCGGTTGTGTTTCGGTTGTGTTTTTCTTTGTGTTTCTTATTTTCTACATTGTAGATTAATATTGAAAACAAACTAAATGATGAAGAAACGCATGGAATTATGCAGTAAACAAAAAACAGAGTAAAAGAAACCAGACTCGGTTCTGTAATAAGGGAATGATGGACTGTTGTTTTTTACTTAGTTAAGTGGTTCTTGCCATAATGTGCAGTAGAACCG
>JBBPDB010047822.1:0-11086 GCA_037974465.1 Brachypetersius altus | reverse complement strand
CGACTTTCACGAACGTCTTTCTCTTGTCTATCATTTTTTCGCCGTTTCATTTTCGCCGTTTTTCACGCTCCATCATGTCATTCACGTTCTCGCGAGTCCAGATGCATCTCGCGAGACAAATCTGATCTCGCGAGATCTCGTACCACGAGATCTCGTCACACCCCTACCTTACAGTACTTCAATTATCTACTGGCATGGCAGATGAATTGATATATTCTTAACTTGATACATCCAAAAATAAAACGATAAACCTGAAAAAAAAAGTCAATTGCAAAGCTGTGCCAAAACTACCATCAAATTAGAATGAAATTAAACAGGGATTGGTCACAAAATTTTTGAAAACTGTGTGAAACAGTCTATCATTTTTAGTGAGAAATGAAGAACTTGTAAATGTTTAAAGAACATCCACATGATGTAAAGGGTCTTAGAAGACAAGTAACATCTTAACCTCAGCATAATCCTAATTCTAAATCTGGATCTAATCTTAACCATAACACTTTGAAGAATCGGTTTATTAAAGAATTTCATTATAGAACTATACAAAAACAGCCAGAAGTATGTACAGAAAAGCTTGTGAGGAAAGAGGGAAGTTTGCTGTTTTTGAAATACAGTAACCCCCCAGTTGTACTCAGATCTGGAGTCGCAGATTCAGTCACACATGGACTAATGAACTCATAGTTTTATGTGGAAATCCCCACAATAACGCAGAAACTGCAAATATCCTCCACCTTTTTTTGTTCTTTTTTTTGGAGTGATAAATATATTTTTTCTGGACGTGTTCACACAAGGGACCTGTTCACCCCACCGTGGTGTCCTAATACTTTTGTCTTGGCGTGGAAAGCACTCAGACACTTCAACTTCCACAGTTCGATAGATTTCTAGGAGACCTTTCCAACGAGCCCTCATTTGTATTTGTAGCCCGAGCAGATCAGGGGTTATTCCCCGAAAACCGTTCACCTACTTTTGTTCCGTGACCTTCCAAGTTGCATATCAGGGAATTTAAATTAAAAAAGGCGAATACGGGTTTACCTTTACATTTTCTTTAAGGGTAATGCATTTAACTGAGTTTAAAATGAAATGAAAGTGTTCTGGGAGCAGATTTGGGGGCAGATTTAGGGTTTACACTATAAAAATAGGCATTTTTGGGCTTTTTTTTACCAAAACACATCAATTCGGTTTTTCACTATACACCGGTGCTCTTAGAACATAACCCCCCGTGAAAAGTGGGGGATTACTGTATTGTAAAAATGTATTGGACCTCTTCTGCCACCTGCTCCTCAGATACCCGAGTTTGATTCTGGCTGAAGCTGAAAATCGGGTCTGATCCTTCCGCAGACACCACTGGAATTAGGAGTAGCCCCGATGGCATGAAGAGTGGTCGGGGTTTTGGAAGTGCGTTATGTTAGAAGCTGATTAGATGTTAATTAATCTTTGGTTTTTACCACAGTTCATGTCTAGTTCATGTAAACATAGCATAAACATCTCTTTACTGAGAACCACCAAGCAAACGTATTAAACTCCACCAAAACTCGAATATTCTCACAGGAAGTGACAGGACTCTAATTAACATTCAAATTACACTCTGCTCTTCTTCAGATTTCGAATGTAAACAGGACACTGGAGGTGCCAGAGATGATGCAGAGGGACTCCAGAGGAAAGACCTCCAGTGCACTAGTGGCTCCATATTGTTTCTAATCACATCTGTGTGCTTAACACTACTGCTCCTCACCAGCCTCCTGCTCTGCAAGCAGGAAGCGGTGAGTCACGAGAATCAAGTGAAGGTAAAATATTCATCAGTAGCTCTCAGAGAAACATATTTCATGTTTTTTATCTTTCGCAGAGTTTGAGACAGCTCCTTCAAAGACCAAGAAGATCTAAAACTCAAAGGTATTCATTCAAAGATTTATATAAAGAAAGCAATTCTGTCTGAACTTTGTAAGGTTTTTTGATATATTTTTTATTATTTAAAAAGGTCAGACATCAGCGGCAAGATGGAGCTCTAGAACCGCGGAGGAAATACAGGATCTGGTGAGTTGCTACAAACAACGAATTCTTTATTTGAAACAATGAATTCTTTATTTGAAACAATGAATTCTTTATTTGAAACAACAAATTCTTTATTTAAAACAATGAATTCTTTATTTGAAACAATGAATTCTTTATTTGAAACAACAAATTCTTTATTTGAAACAATGAATTCTTTATTTGAAACAATGAATTCTTTATTTGAAACAATGAATTCTTTATTTGAAACAACGAATTTGTCATTTTTGTAGATGTGGACTCTTAAAATTGACGCTAATGGCCTCTTTTTTCTCTCCTGCACCCTTGGTCTTACAGATCAATGCTGGAAATCCTTACAGGAGAATAATGATGCTTTTTGTTTCCCCTGAGAAATTCTTATTTCATTTTTTTTCCCGCTAATGTACTGTACATACATGCTGTACAAAAAAACATACACGTATTTTTATGTAGTATATAGAGTTTACTTTCATTAAACGGAGCTTGTTTATGGCAGGTTTATCTCTCTGCTGATGAATTAAGATCAAAGTGACTCCACCAAAAAATGCTTCTGCGTTCAGAGCAGTCATTGAACTGTACAGAACATGCAATATATTGGAGCTGATGGAATTATAAAATAATATTTTTATACAAAGTGATTCTATAAGGCAGGGTTTATTCTACAGACTAGAATTTTGGACACTGTTCTAACAATATATGTGATTTGAACAAAGCTTGGAAAGAAAACTCTTAAGGCAAGACACTACTATAATAAATGCATGCAGTGAATCAGATTTTTGAGATTTGTGCATAAAATGCACATTTTCAAACTGCAATCAAATAACAAAACTCTGCAAAATAGCTTTAGAAGTCCCTCACACTCAATTACTGTAATTTCGAAATTTCGAAAAACCACATCCTGTTATCTATCAGGCGGTTTCCTGTAGAAACTACATGTAATATCCAAATATGTCAATTTCCTTTATTCTAATAACATTCTGACAAACTGTGCCTCTTATCTGAGATCTCACTGAGTGCATGTCTGTGGGCGATCAAAATCACTTTTTCTCTACATTCAAATCCAAAACTGTTTCATTCTAAATGATGTGTATTTATGAAATTTGTTCAGTCTTAACACCTCTTGTGAAAGTATGTCTATATATTTCTTTATACTAGACTTTGTACTACAAAATGATCTGAAAAATATTTTATAATAACCATACATCAAATAATAAAACCATGATATTTGAATTGTTTGTGGAGTGTTTTCATAATGAAACAAACTTAGCATTCAAAGACTAGGTGTTTTAAGATGCATGTGACAATGTCTCATTTGCATATTAACCAAAACCCAATACAAAAAGAGTATTAAAGAATAAAAGGATAGATTATATAAGGCAAAAATTCATTGTGATTCCTTCTGTTTTAAAAATGACCCGATCCACCTGTAGTGTCTCGCCTTAAATCGCTTGTACCTTCACGCTGATTGGGTAAAAATAAAAAATGTAAAATGTGACTTCAGTGAATTGTTTCCGCATTACAGGTTTACATTAAAATCAACACCTGATTTTATAAACGCACATTCAGTCTGTTGTTTGTTTATTACATTCATGATGTTTTTGCAAAGATTACCCTCCTAAAAAGTGATCCTTAGTTGAGATCATCGTTATGTTTCATTAGAATGGCGACTGACAGAAGTGTAAAGTGTAAAGTGTCTATTTGTCGTCCATGAAAACACCGCAGTGTAAAATTCTTCTCTTAATTTAACACATTCACGTGAAGCAATGGGCAGCCAGGATTACAGCAGCTGGGGATGGTATCTTGCTCAAGAGTACCTCAGTGGTACTACTAGCATTCGTGGGATTTGAACTAACAACCTTCTGATTTTAATGGCAACTCCCTAACCACCAGGCCCCCCAGGGTTTTTCCAAAAGTTCCAGCATCATCATCAGCTCTTGTTTGAATTTAAGTTTCTCAAAGTCATAAACTGATGCTGTTACTTAAACTACCTGTCTGAATCTCTGTGTGTGGTGGGTGTGTGCGGGTCCCATAACCTTTGCACAAGCCACATCAGACTGTTTTTTGCAGGGTGTTAAATTCAGTTATTGGCATTTAAAAATGTCAACGTTCATTTAGATCACCAGCTTTTGATTTATCCCGGGCTGCACTTTTGCAAACCACTGAAATTATGATGTACTTCCTTTTAATCCGCATCCTTTAACTATTTATGAACATGCGACGCGGCAGCAAGGAGGACACTGCAACCCCTAAATGACCAGCTGATGGTGGAGAAGGCTGCTGGACCAGACAACATTGCTGACCAGCTGGGAGATGTTCTCACAGACATCTTCAGCATCTCTCTGAGCACCACCGTTGTTCCAATGTGCTTCAAAGCCGCCATCATCTTCCCTGTTCCAAAGGAGTCATCAGTGTCCAATTGTCTCGTCGCACTCAGACCCATCATCATGAAGTTCTTCAAGAAGCTCATCATGAGACACATTTACATTCTTTGCATTTATCAGACGCTTTTATCCGAAGTGGCTTCCATTCTCTACCTACAGGGGGCAGTCTCTCCCTGGAGAGCTTAGGGTCTTGCTCAGGAACCCATGGTGGTGCTGAAGGTAGGATTCAAACCCATGACCTCTTGGTCCAGAGGCAAGCATCCTACCACTAGGCCACTAAATGTGGTTTACAAAATAAAAACTGCTAAAATGTCTCTTAATTTTTGTTGACAAACGATCAGAGACGTTATTTCGTGAACGATGGGGGGGATACAAAAAGTATTGGGACGCTCGATGGTAGAGCTGAACGGCGTTACATCCCAATACTTTTGTCCACTGAGAGGCACTGTGAATTAAATCTATCTATAGTGGACAAAGGTATTGGGACAGAAGGCCAGAAGGAGAGAGAAATAACGCTCACACACACACACACAAACACACACACACATTGATAAGCAGCCTTTCCCATTACCACGCAATAAAAGCTGATCCTAAATTGGTCCGATTTGGTTGTGTAGACTGTATTTGTTCAGGAATAAATAAAAATTCAGACCAACACACTGAAGGTGAAGACTTTTACCAGTTTTACAAACGTGGGTTTTATGTGGGCAAAGAAACACACATTTGCAGTGATGTGATGGTATATTATTTATTTATTTTATTTAAATCCAAATCCAAATCAGAGTGTCTCCGTGTCTGGTGTGGATGTACAGTATTCTTGAGTCTGTAAGGTAACAATAATATAACAATAAGAACCTTGCTTCAATTGTAAAATAGTTTTGACTAAAAGAAAATGTAGATTTTGTCTATTCTACTTTTATAGACTAAAACTAGACTAAAATAGTTGTGGATAATTCTGACTAAAATGAGACTAAAATGCTCAGACTTTTAATCAACTGAAACGTGACTAAAAAGAATTTGGACGTGACTAAGACTAATGAAAACTAAAATGACAGCTTGGAGGCAAAGACTAGACTAAAACTAAAATGAAGACAGACTGCTAAAAACAACACTAGTGTTCTGTTTTTATTCTGTTTTTTTTTTCTCTGTGTATATGGCTGAAGTGACAAAAAACCAGCGTGATTTGAGGTAATTAACCATGATCACAACCAGATAAGATGCAAAATTATTGAAAGTATCTCAACTAAGCTGAATGCAAATTATATATTTATATACCGCATAACCAATTTCTACCTAAAATATATTCTATTGAAATAAATATTTAAAAAATAATCTATTCTTACAAAACTAATTTTAAAAAATCTAGCAAAAACTAAATCTGGGCCAGACTGCTCTCGCCATGTCCCCTCCATTCATGTTAATGTATGTTTCTAGTCTGAATGTGGGATAATGCATCATTTTGTTCGTTGTTTTTATTTGAGTCGACAGAATCACAAAGTTATGGAGGTTTTTTGGGGCAAAAGCCAAAGCTGAGATGGTAGAAAATGTTTTTATTTCTTACGGTTCTGACAAAATAAGTTTGTTACTAATGGTTTTTTACATTGTTTTACAAAAAAAAAACACCGTGATTTGACATAGATTAAGAAAATAGTAAATAAGAATTCTTAAGATGGTGGTGGACGAGGGAAGAGGAATCAGAAGAGCAAAAAGGAAAAAGTGCAGACAAGCCAAAAAAACAACAAATCTTATTAATGACATTGATATTTCGAAAGTAAGGGGCAGCGGTGGGCAACAGTGACTATTGATTATTAACAGTGTGATTAGATAGAACATCGAATGATGCTTCCCAGTAATTCACAGAGCTCCCAGTCAATCCAGGCTACACCCAGACACTTAGAATTTTCAACAATTCAATTAAAATTCAGGATCTTTCTGTACAAATCTCTACAAATGCTACAAAAATAAAATAACACTAACAATAAATGTATTTAATCCGGTTTGTAGTCGTCATTTAACTAATTATCTGCTCGACTGTAGGGCAGCTGGTAGTGTGTAGCCTCTCCAAAACCGGTCACATTCCAAGCCAAACATTCACAACTTCCAGTCTTAAACCTGAATTCCCGCCCTTTCCTAAATCAACACCTCATACATAGAACGAAAACATGTGATAAAATGAACGTTCAGTATCCAGTCAGGTCCTAATAGACCCTCCATACAGTTCTTATACAGAACCGCCTCTATCAGCGTCAGAAAGAAGAGCAAGACCAGCATTAAGCCTTTACTAAAGGAACAGATCAGGGATAAAATGAAATTAACACACTTGCTGCAGGAAGTGGAAGTGCAGCTATAGTGCCAACATTAATAACAAACACTATTAATAAAAAAATCGCTTAAATCATTTCATTAAAATCTATCAGCAAAACTTAATTCCCTCAAACCACACATTTGTGAATGTGATTTAGGTCCCAGAGTGACTTACTGTTAACTAATTAATATAGTAGCGGTATCTATAAGACTATAATACAAAAAATCTTAATAACTATCACTTTTTTGTTGTTGTGATACAAAAAAATGCTCATAAAAATAAGGTTCTCTCCTAATTTCAGCTCCTCAATAGTGTTACAGTTGTTTACAGCTCTGGTCAAAAACGTAAAACAGCGCCTCCCTCCCAACCGCGGTGAAACAGAGAATTACAGCGAAACTGTTTCACAGCGTCTCCATTCATTTCAGTGTAAATCTCCTCAGACCCCGCGGCTCGGGGACTCTCCAGCTTTAAATGGACTCTAATGAAAAATAAGTCCCACCCGTGAAACAGTGACTGCCTACTGTGATTGGGTAGTTCTCCACTTCAAAATGACTGACAGAACACTGTGGCCAATCACAGCCTTTGTTTTCACTTCGTTCGTTTTTATGTACTGAACACTGAACTTGAGTGTGAGACCGAAGCTTCATACATAACAAAACGCGTGACTATTATTTTATCACAATTATATTATTTACTAGTATTTATTAATAATATTTATTTTTATTTTGTATTTTATTATTCGTCTACGAGTGCACAGAAGGGAGGATATTAGCTTGTTAGCTTGACCGCTTGTTAGCTTGACCGATTGCTAGCGATCCCACCCCCACCCCCTAGCCAACCTGGAACTGGAGAAATTCTTGGAAAAAAATCCCTGCTGGTCTGACAGAGTGATGAACAACTTCACCAAGAAGACCAGGAGGGTAGAATTCATTTATAAGGTGAGAAAGAGGTTAGATATGTTATCTTGGGATTTAGAAATATTGTTAATTATGTACTGTTGAAATAAACATTACTGTTACTGTTTGTTTCGCGGCACGCGATGAGGATGAAGGGTGGTTTGTTTCACCAAAAATATTTAGCAGTGTATATATATATATATACTACCGGTCAAAAGCTTTAGAACACCCCAGTGTTTCAAGGGTTTTTTTAATTGAAATTCAAACAGTTTGAGTCCAGTGAAGTGCGCGAAATGGTAGAAAGGACAGAGCTGAACTGCAACAGGTTTAAAAATGCTGAGGTTACCCAAAGGTTTGAAATAATTATGGATCTCCATACAGTTCCTCTGGTTTGGGCCGAGTTGGTCAGGTTCGTCCTACAGTGAGATAGTGTCCCTACACTTAAGTCCAATCTCTGCCAGAACTGCTTTAGAAAACAGAACAAGATGGTAAGCTGGAGAACATGGGGGGGCGTGTACTAAATCTTTTGACCAGTAGCGTGTGTATATATTAGTGCTGGGCTGTTATCGGTGTTAACATGCTGCGTTAGTCAGGAACGAGAGAGAGACAGAGAGAAAGATTAAGGGTGAGCGAGAGAGAGAGTAAAAGAGAGAGAGAGAGATGACCCACACGCTCCGGAAAAGTCACGAACCAGAGAGAGAGTAAGAGAGAGAGAGAGGCGCACAGAGAGAGAGAGAGAGGAGCACAGAGAGAGAGAGAGAGAGCAACAGAGAGAGAGACAGGTTTAAAACGGGCGCAATCTGGAAAAGTCATGAACGAGAGAGAGAGAGAGACAGACAGAGAGAGAGAGAGTAAATCCGTGCTAAAAAGGTGAAAGTCATCATAGCTTGCGTAGTACAGACCCAGCTCCCAACCCAACTTTGTGAATAGATTATTTTTTTATCGCACAATAAGAGTCTCGCGTTAACGCAGCCCGTTAACGGCCCACCACTAATATATACTAATGTATATATATTTCCTCTGTATAGTTTCCTCTGTATTATGATGTTCATTGTCGCAAAAATGAATTCTAGATCAGCAGCTCTACTCCCAAGCTAGTGTGTGAAAGCAGACACTGTTGCCTAAATGTTCAGATCCAGTGTGAAGCTTTGTTCAGTTATACAGCTCACACTCACTCACACAGTGTCCTCAACTCATTAATGAAGAGCTGGATGTGGCTTAAGGGAAGTTTTGGGGACAGATTTACAGAAAAAATGATCGACTTTCAGCATTGTTTAGCAATGTTAGCCTCATTGCTCCAGTTTTACCCTAAAGAAGTTAAATTTAGATGCAAAAAATGAACTAAAAGTGAAAAATTGCTTAAATTAGATCCTTGTGAAATAACTCGATGAATTAGTTCCTAGACAGACTAGATGAAGCATTGGATTATATTCCCTGGTTAAAGATGAAGGATTATATTCCCTGGTTAAAACTTCTGCAAGCAAACGCTGACACTCAGAAATGATGGGAAATGAGCTCACACAGCTTTTCTAATCTGCCATCAGAGTCTGCTCGGGTTCGAACACCACCGTGTGGTCTCAGGGAGCTCTGGGTGCTGTGGTCGATAAGGACTAACTTTTTCCATTCGTGGTCAATCACGGAACCACAGATATATTTGGGGCCTAACGGTAGACGTGCAGAACAGAGAGACATTTAAACAATGTTAAAGAAGTTTAACCCGAGTGTAAGAAGGAAGGCGACGGTGCACAAAAGATGAACACGTACTGAACATAAGCTTCTTCTGCTCAGTCCCTCATCAACTGCTCAGCCTGCTTCCCCCCAAACAGGATGTAGACCTGCGTGATGACGAGAATCAGCAACTTTAATCTGATCGCCTTGGTTTTCACAGGCTTTCATATCTGTTTCTGTTCTCATGCACAGTCAGTGCAGGGCTTACCCCCGAAACCAGCACTGAAAGCAAGAGCACTCGTTCCACTGGGTTAATTTTAGAACGTTCTGTCTCAGACGTCCTAGAGACGTGTTCCCAGACATTCGGGTCCTATAATGTCAATAGGCCTCACGGTTACAATCCACAGTCGTATACGGTGCTGTAAACATAAACAAGCGAATTAATGTCAGTTCTTCAGCAGGTAGAAGGCTTTAAATGCATGCTTGGTTTGCTCTGTTGATGCAGACGTCCTGCCTGGGAGTGGTCCTGCAGCTCCACAGCCACTGGCGTCTTCAGAGAATCTATTATTTGTTGGGTTTAAAGACAACCTTGCTGTAATTCACTGCTTCTTCGATGCTCTCGTCGCTGCTGCTCTCGCTACTGGACGCACTTTCTTCCCACTTTTCTGTCGGCCTGCCCGCCTCGCCGTCGTTCTCCTCGGTAGAAGAAAGGTCCTGGGGTTCGGGCACGTTGACGTAGTCCTGGTCCTTCTCTTCTGCCACATTTTCATAGTCTGGGACGGCCGAACCCTCGTCTTCAAGGACGTTTTCGTAGTCCGGACCCTTGTGGGACGGTATTATACTGAGATACTGATGCTGAAAGCTGGAGGAGATATTCCCGAACTGAAACACCAACAGACAAACAGACGTGCTCAAACTCTGCATTTCTATTGGTGGAGATGAAAAGGAGATGTTCTTAATGGCATATCTCCCTTGGATCTACACGCGATGTCCATTTTATCACTGCCATTTACCATGTAGGTGCACTTCTGTAGTTTACAATTAAAGACTGACATGGTAGTGTGTGTGTGTGTGTGTGTGTGTGTGTGTGTGTGTGTTACAGTGGAGGAAATAACTATTTGACCCCTCGCTGATTTTGTAAGCTTGTCCAATGGCAAAGAAATGAAAAGTCTCAGAACAGAATCATTTTAATGGTGGGTTTATATTAACAATGACAAATCAAAAGGAAAATTTGCATTTCATTGAGTGAAATAAGTATTTGAACCCTCTAACAGAAAAAGACTTAATACTTAGTGGCAAAACCCTTGTTTGCAGCACAGAGGTCAAACTGTAATTGATGACAGAGTTTGTGCACATTTTAGGAGGAGTTTTGGTCCACTCCTCTGCAGATCATCTCTAAATCACTTAGGTTTCGAGGCTGTCTCTGTGCAGCTCTGAGCTTCTGCTCCCTCCATAGGTTTTCTATTGGATTAAGGTCCGGACACTGACTAGGCCACTCCATGACCTTAATGTGCTTCTTCTTGAGCCGCTCCTTCGTTGCCTTTGCTGTATGTTTTGGGTGATTGTCGCGCTGGAACACCATCCACCACCCATTTTCAGTTTCCTGGCAGAGGGAAGGAGGTTGTCGCTCTGGATTTGCGTGGAGTGCGTGGAGCCCCAGACCGAGGTCCATTGATGGTCATTTTATGCTCCTTCTATTTTCGAACAATTGCACCAACAGTTGTCACCCTCTCTCCCAGCTTCTTGCTAATGGTTTTGTAGCCCATTCCAGCCTTGTGCAGGTCTACAGTTCTGTCTCTGACATCCTTGGACAG
>JBBPDB010047811.1:0-11086 GCA_037974465.1 Brachypetersius altus | reverse complement strand
GCCATTCGTCGCCCTCCCGTATGCGCACCAGGTTGTACGCACTCCGGAGGTCCAGCTTGGTGAATATCGTGGACCCCCGGAGCCGCTCGAGTGTGACGGGGATAAGAGGCAGTGGGTACGTGAAACGGACCGTGACCGCGTTGAGCCCACGATAATCGATACAGGGGCGCAGACCCCCGTCCTTTTTAGCCACAAAAAAGAAGCCAGCGAAGGCGGGAGAGCACGATCGGCTCGTCCCTGCTTTCTCTCTAAGGTGCAGGTCCAGTGACGTCGCGAGCTCGATGACCTCGTCCAGGTCAAAACCCACGTCACGATACGCAAGCTCTCTTTGGATGTCTGGATTTAGTCCCTTGCGAAAAGCCCGGGATGGTCGAAGACCGTGGTCAGATGCTGCGTGAACGTCGCATAGTTGTTAACGTCCACGCCCCCCGCTCTCCAAACAGCGGCAGCCCAGTCCTGGGCCCGTCCCGTCAAATGTTGGATCACCATGGACACCTTTTGAGCGTCGGTGAGCCCTGGGTTTTCTGCGAAGAAAAGATCGCAGGCTAATAAAAAGTTCCTGTACCCCTTGGGGTCCCCTCTGTACCTTTCTGGTCACGAGGAATGGTGCGCTATCGCCAGCTGCGGCGCTGGTGCAGGTGCAGGTTCTGCTGCAGGTGGGGCAGCGGTTGCCCTGAGGTGTCCTCGGATCTGCTCCACCGCCTGGGTGAGCATCACCAGCTGCTGGGAGTGGACTTGAATCTGCCGGTGGACAGGCGGGAGCTGCGGTGGTTGAGGTGGAGCCGGGGGCACCTGGTCTCCGGGCAGAGGAACCGCAGATCCATCCGCGATATGGTTATGATGCCTGTATTCTGTCATAGGTGCTGTGCGAGGGAGACACACGGACAGGGCGTGAGATGGAGAGTAGATCAGGTTTTAATGTCCAAACAGAAAAACACCACCTATCACAGGTGTAAACGCCAAACCCCAACCGGGGTGGAAACCAAAAGAAAAAGGAAAAAGGAAAAGGCTGCGGTTGGACCCGTGCTCCGACAAAACCAAAAAGAAAACAAAGGCAGGGCTGGCTGAACAGCAAACGCGCCGTCAGGAGGCTCCTCTGAAAAACGTAGAGGGCTGAGGCTTCAGACGGCCGGAGCACGAGTCTGTATAGGCAGAGAGAAACAGAGCATGAGGTGAGCAAAAAGACAACAAGGGCAGCCACGAACCACACAAACACACACAAGGACTAATACAGGCATGCAGACTCGTGGTCAGGCTGGCCTATAAATACACGGAGGGGAAACGAGGCAGGTGTGACTGGGGATTAACGGGACGAGCTACAGGTGTGAGGGATCAGGCGGGAGTGGTACAAATCAGGTCGGGGAGTAGAAAGGGAGGAAGGGACAGAGGGAGGAAGGGAGCGACAGGAAGGAATCAGGACACAGGCAGACAGAGCACGGAAAGGGAGAAAAGGGGAGGAAACTAATATTCAGGAGAGAGGGAACGGGTTCTACGTGGGGGAGGCGAGGCAGCCTTGACAGTACCCCCCTCCTTAGGCACGATCCCCTCCTGGGGATCCCTGGGGACACGACGGCGTCCGGCGTTGGCCGGACGCGCCGGCTGCCGAGGAGGATGACCCTGGGGACGCTGGGCCGGGCGATGGAACTCGTCCACCAGATCTTGACTGAGGAAGTCACGCGCCGGGACCCAGCTCCACTCCTCGGGGCCGTACCCCTCCCAGTCGACGAGGTACTCCAACCCACTCCGGCGACACCGAGAGTCTGGAAGGGTGCGCACCCGGTGGGCAGGAGTCCCATCGACCTGGAGTGCCTCGGGGGGTGTGACGGCCACCTTGCCATCGTGCAGGGGACCGGGACGAACAGACCTGAGGAGAAACACATGGAACACAGGGTGAAGCTTCATGTCAGGGGGGAGCTGGAACTGAAAGGACACAGGGTTAATTTGTTTAACAACAAGGAAAGGACCGGTGAAACGGGGGGACAATTTTTTACACAGTAGGGTTTGGGGCAGGTCCCTCGTCGATAGCCAAACTCTGTCACCTTCCCGAATGGGAGGCGCCTCCCTCCGCCGACGGTCGGCTCTTTCCTTGAACCTGTGAAGCGCCTGCTGGATGGACGTGTGTGCGTCCTCCCACACCTGCTCAGCCCGTAGGAACCAGTCGTCCACTGCAGGTGCCTCTGAGGGGCTCTGGTCCCAGGGGCAGAGCGGGGGTTGACGCCCGAGCACACACTGGAAAGGTATAAGGCCAGTGGCGGAGTGACGTAGGGAGTTCTGGGCGTACTCCGCCCAGGCCAGGAAGTCTTACCAGTCGTGTTGCCGGCTGTGACAATAGGCCCGGAGGAACCGGCCGAGCTCTTGGATGGTGCGCTCGGCCTGACCATTAGACTGGGGATGGTACCCAGAGGTCAGGCTGACCGCCGGCCCCAGGTGTTTCATGAACGCTCTCCACACTCTGGACGTGAACTGGGGGCTGCGGTCAGACACAATGTTTTCCGGGATGCCGTAACACCGCAACACCGACTGGAACAGAGCTTCCGCGACCTGTCGGGCAGAGGGGAGAGAACGAAACAGTATAAACCAGCACCCCTTTGAGAACCGATCCACCACCACCAGCACTGTCGTGTACCCTTTGGACATCGGGAGGTCCGTCACGAAGTCCACCGCAAGGTGGGACCACGGTCTCTCCGAACCGGTAGGGGCATTAGCTTACCTGCAGGCAGGGCTCGGGGGCTCTTGGTGGTGGCACAAACCGAACAGGAGAGCACTGTATGGCGCACGTCCTGCGACAGGGATGGCCACCAGTACTTCCGCGAAACCACCTCCAGAGTCCTCGTCACACCTGGGTGTTCGGTTGCGGGGGTGACATGCGCCCACTCCATCACCCTCGGCCTCAAGGGCTCTGGCAGGTACAAGCAGTCGGCGGGGCACCCCGGGGGGATCTCCATCACCTCACGTGCCACCGCGATCTCGTCATCCAGAGCCCATTGGATGGGTGCCACGAAGCACCGAGGGGGAAGGATGGGCTCAGGCTCCCCCGCCTCCTTGCTCAACCCAAACTGACGTGACAACGCGTCGGTGTTGCCATTCAGCTTCCCCGGGCGGTACGTGATCTGGAAGCGGAATTGGGAGAAGAAAAGAGCCCACCAAGCCTGGCGAGGGTTCAGCCTCTTTGCTTCTCTGACGTGCTGGAGGTTACGGTGGTCGGTGTACACCACGAACGGGTACCGGGCTCCCTCCAGAAGGTGACGCCACTCCTCCAGCGCCTCCTTCACAGCAAGCAGTTCGCGGTTCCCGACGTCGTAGTTCCTCTCGGCCTCCGTTAGCTTCCTGGAAAAGAAGGAACAGGGGTGAAGTCTCTTGGGGAAGCCATGGTGCTGCGAGAGGACCGCCCCTATGCCCACCTCCGAGGTGTCTACCTCCACGGTATACTGGCACTCCGGATCGGGTAAGCGCAGTATCAGTGCAGAGGTGAAGGCACGTTTGAGCCTGTCGAATGCCTCTTTAGCGGCTGGGGTAAAAGAGATCCCTTTTGGCTTGCCTCGAAGGAGGGACGTAATAGGGGCAGCCACCGTACTGAAGTTCTTTATGAAACGACGAAATTCTGCACCTCCTTTACCGTCGTGGGCTCCACCCACTCGGTCACGGCTGTGACCTTTCCCTTCTCCATCGCTACCCCCTCCCGGCTGATGCGGTGACCGAGGAACGTGATCTCCTGGTGGAGTAGGCGGGAGAGGACAGCACAAACATGGCTGACGTGTTCAGCATACGTCTTCAAATAAATTTGGATGTCGTCGATGTATACGACGACGTATTGACCTAACATGTCCCTCAGGATGTCGTTTACAAAGCCTTGAAACACGGAGGGTCCGTCCGCCAACCCGTACGGCATGACTAAGTACTCATAGTGGCCGGAGGTGGTACTGAACGCCGTCAGCCATTCGTCGCCCTCCCGTATGCGCACCAGGTTGTACGCACTCCGGAGGTCCAGCTTGGTGAATATTGTGGACCCCGGATCCGCTCGAGTATTACCGGAATAAGGGGCACGTGACCGAGGCGGGCTTTTACCCGGCATTAAGGTGATCGCTCAATCCCAAGGACGATGCGGAGGGAGACGGGTCACTTTCGCCACCAAAAACGCATCGCTGAGGTCGGTGTTCTCTGGCGGAATCGTGGCGGGGCTTTGTGACAACAGGCTTTCAATGGTGGTGGAGTGCACAGGGAGGGACGGAACGGAACACGAGTGTAAACATGATGGGGACCAGGAAACAATAGAGTGCGCGTGCCAATCGAGGTGTGGGTTATGAAGTCGGAGCCAAGGCAGCCCTAGAATAACAGGGTGGTTGGACAACGGGAGAACGGTGAGGGCTATGAAATCAGTGTGGGTCTTCTGGACGGTGAGGGAAACCGGGAGCATGATAGAACTAAGGGTGGTGCCGCAAAGCGGACGGCCATCGATGGCGTGGATCGTGACAGGTCTGGCCAGCGGACGAGTGGGGATACACAAGGACGAGACGAGAGACTGGGAGATGAAGCTGCCAGCCGAGTCTACAAGGGCACAAACAGAGACACAAGAGTTATTGACAGACAATGTGACAGGCAAAACAAACTGGTTCCTCTCCGCGAATACGGACACTTGAACCAGGGGTGTGGTGGCAGGCCGTTGAGGTCACCGCAGGCACCAGTGTCCAGACTGCCCACAGTAGAGGCAGAGGCCTTCTTGAAGACGCCTCGGTGGCGGCTTCCCACGATGCCGGGCGGGCAGTGAGGGCGGACTGGCGGCTGGTCTGTGGTTTCTTTCCTGGAGGTGGACTTGAAGCTGCGGGGGTTGAGGTGGAGCCGGGGGCGCCTGGTCTCCGGGCAGAGGTACCGCTGACCCATCCGCGATATGGTTATGATGCCTGTATTCTTTCATGGGTGCTGTGCGAGGGAGACACACAGACAGGGCGTGAGATGGAGAGCAGATAAGGTTTTAATGTCCAAACAGAAAAACACCTATTCCAGGTGTAGACGCCAAACCCAACCAGGGCGGACACGAAAAGAAACAAAAAAGAAAAAGGCTGCGGTTGGACCAGTGCTCTGACAAACCCAAAAAGGAAAAAACGAAGGCAGGGCAAGCTGAACAGCAAACGTGCTATCAGGAGGCTCCTCTGAAAAGCGTAGAGGGCTGAGGCTTCAGACGGCCGGAGCACGAGTCTGTAAGGACAGAGAGGAACAGAGCATGAGGTGAGCAAATGACAACAAAGGCAGCTACGGACCACACACACACCAACAAAGGACTAATACAGGCATGCAGACTCGTGGTCAGACTGGCCTATAAATACACAGGGGGAAAGCTAGGCGGGTGAGACAGGGGATCAACAGAATGAGCTACAGGTGAGAGGGATTAAGCGGGATTGGCACAAATCGGGTCGGGGCTAGAAAGGGAGGAAGGGAACGAGGGAGGAAGGGAGTGACAGGTAGGGATCGGGACACAGGCAGACAGAAACACGGACAGGAGAAAAAAAGGGAGGAAAACTAATACTCAGGAGAGAGGGAACGGGTTCTATGTGGGGGAGGCGAGGCAGCTGTGACAGGATGAGAAGTCTGCAGTTAGCACAAGGCCCTAAAAATGTCTGAAATGTCAACCATGTTACCCAGTATTATTTTCACAAATATATTTAAATATTCATTAGAGATTAAGCTTGCCAAATTATGATTTTAACACATTAAAGGTGTATACTATGCAGCCATCAAGATAATTTTTTTCTGGTTTGGATATGCTGAAATGTACCCCTAATTACAGAATGACTCCTTTCTTGATGATTTTTGTGAGGTTGTCTGTCCAGGAGATGTCATCTGAGATAAGAATGCCAAGAAACCGGAAGGTATGGAACCTCTCCCCACACTCACCATTGATGCTGAGAGGGACGAAGTCGGTACTGTGTTTCCTAAGGTCAACTTTTTTTTGTTGCCAATTTCAGAACCTCCTTTCTGTAAGCTGCCTCGTCTCTGTTTGAGATGAGTCCGACCACTTTGGCTTTGTCAGCAAACTTGATGATGAGGTGGTTTTTGTGGGCTGGACTGCAGTCATGGGTATAGAGACAGTACAAGAGGGGGCTCAGCACACAGCCTTGTGGGAAACCAGTGCTCAGAGACGCACCTCATGTGAAGGGACAGATTGTAAAATGCTAAGAAAGGCTGGAGCTTCCCTGGGATGCTTTACCCATTAAGAAATAATTCATAAAAGAAATGCAACACATTGAACACTTCAGAAGATTAATGGAGTGAAGATGAACACATGATGACAGATGGTCTGAACTTTCAGAGCAGGTTATGTTTTCCAAAAACAAGAAAGAATACAAAAAAGAAATCCATGAGTAGAATTTTAGTAAGTGAACTTTTGATAGACATCAATCTGAATAGCAGTGGCCTGCTTGGCTCATTGTGTAGCAGGGTCAGTAAGAACACACCCCATAAAAAAAGGCACAAGGTCTGCGGTCTTGTTTCTAAATAATTTTCAAACTAAAATATATCAATGGCGCTTTGTAAATAGGATAAAAAGGAAGCATGCGATTTCTCGCTGCACATCGTAGCCAATCTGAATAAATTAATAGCTGTTGAAAAGTGATTCATTTCTTGAGGCTTCAAATGCACAGTGGGGACACCTACTGGTCAACATAATAAAAATAAAAGCATGAATACACACAGCATGTGGGCTAAATTTTCATGCACTATCTCCATCTTTAAGCCTAATAGCAGGCTACTAATTAATAGCAGGCTTCTAATTTATTGTAATGTTTTGTATCATTACAATATATCAGAACGCAATTTAGGCTAATGAACGCAATTTTGTGCTAATTGTGTAACGTATGAAGTCACCTCACACAATCCGAGGCTTCGCCTGTTCTCTACCACGTGATTTTTTGGTAACAATACAAGCCTTGAACGGGAGCTTCACCTGACACGCCCCTTTTTGCACGACACAAGCCTTGAATCCTCGCTACAAATATAACATCACTAAGCAAGGATAAACAGGGGCACTTGGTATATTAGGAATTAGGCTACTAAGGGCCACTTAGTAGCCTAATATCTAGCTGCTGTTGGTGCTTTTTCGATTAGCTAATGAAGCTATATCTTGTCTTTTGGTAGCCAGAGGATCATATGCAGGGTGCAGGGAAGGGCTACAAAAACTGTGGAAGTATGGTGCATGTGATTTGGTTTATTTTGCTCATATTTCAGAAACAATAATTAGTTCATCTTTGTACAGTATAAGAAAAAGAGCATGCTGTTTCACTTATGTAATTATGCAAGTATTACCAATTTATTAATTATGTATTTATTTAACTCATTTAATTTTACCAGATGCCACTGCCAAGCAAAGTAAAACGCGCCCACCACAGGCAGCAATTTTTGTAAATTTATTAAAAATAAAAAAATTGAGAAAGCACTTGTACATAAGTATTCACAGCATTTGCCATGAAGCTGTCAGAGTCGAGGGCGTGAACCCATGACACAGACCAGGCAGACAGGCGAAGATCCATGCTCGATGTGTTTATTAAACCAAAAAACAGGGCAAAACAGAAAGAAGGCACAGGGGCCACTAGGAAAACAGGAAACTAGAACTTCTGGATGACCAGGTTGCAGACAGGGCAAAACAGACGCATGTGAGGCGATGGACTCATGACTATACAACACACAGACAGGAACTTAAATACACAGCACAATCAGACCAAAAAACACAGGACAGGTGAAACACAAGAACACGTGACATAAGCAAACAGAATGCACCTCCAAAATAAAAGCCCTCAAAGCAAAACAGAGAACAGAATAAGAAAAAATAGACAGACGGCGGCCGTTAGACCGTGACAGAAGCTCAAAATTGAACTCAGGTGCCTCCTGTTTCCCCTGATCATTATTGAGATGTTTCTGCAGCTTAAATGGATTCCACCTGTCGTAAATTTGGTTGATTGGACATGATTTGGAAAAGCACACACCTTTCTATATAAGGTCCCACAGTTGACAGTTCATGTCAGAGCAAAAACCAAGCATGAAGTCAAAGGAATTGTCTGTAGACCTCTGAGACAGGATTGTCTCATGGCACAAATCTGGGGAATGTTACAGAAAATGTTCTGCTGCTTTGAAGGTCCCAATGAGCACAGTGGTCTCCATCATCCGTAAGTGGAAGAAGTTTGAAACCATCAGGACTCTTCCTAGAGCTGGCTGGCTATCTAAACTGAGCAATCGGGGGAGAAAGGCCTTAGTCAGGGAGGTGACCTAGAACCCGATGGTCCCTCTGTCAGAGCTCCAGAGGTCCTCTGTAGAGAGAGGAGAACCTTCCAGAAGGACAACCTTATCTGCAACAATCCATCAGGCCTGTATGGTAGGGTGGCCAGACGGAAGCCACTGCTTAGTAAAAGGCACATTGCAGACCCCCAAAAGGCACCCAAAGGACTCTCAGACCATGAGAATCAAAAGATTGAACTCTTTGGTGTGAATGCCAAGCGTCACGTTTGGAGGAAACCAGGCACCACTCATCACCAGGCCAATACCATCCCTACAGTGAAGCATGGTGGTGGCAGCATCATGCTGTGGGGATGTTTTTCAGCAGCAGGAACTGGGAGACTAGTCAGGATAAAGGGAAAGATGACTGCAGCAATGTACAGAGAGATCCTGGATGAAAAACTGCTCAGAGCGCTCTTTACCTCAGACTGGGGTGACGGTTCATTTTTCAGTAGGACAACGGCCCTAAGCACACAGCCAACATATCAAAGGAGTGGCTTCAGGACAACTCTGTGAATGTCCTTAAATGGCTCAGCCAGAGCCCAGACTTGAATCCAATTGAACATCTCTGAAGAGATCTTAAAATGGCTGTGCCTCTTCCCATCCAACCTGAAGGAGCTTGAGAGGTGCTGCAAAGAGGAGTGGGTGAAACTGGCCAAGGAAATATGTGCCAAGCTTGCGGCATCATATTCAAAAAAGACTTGAGGCTCTAATTGCTGCCAAAGGTGCATCGACAAAATATTGAGCAAAGGCTGTGAATACTTATGTACATTTCTCAGGTTTTTTATTTTTAAGAAATTTGTAAAAACCTCAAGTAAACTTTTTTCATGTTGTCATTATGGGGTGTTGTGTGTAGAATTCTGAGGAAAAAAAATTAATGTAATCGATTTTGGATAATAAGGCTGTAAAATAAAAAAATGTGGAAAACGTGATGCGCTGTGAGTACTTTCCAGATGCACTATAGCAAATAAAGAGAAAATTAAAGGCTAGAAGTAATAAAAATATGTAGATACAATATATTCAAATAAACATTCCAAGTGTAACTAAACATTTACAAGTGTAAACAAGATCCGAAGTGTGCAGATGTAATAGAATAGAGTATGAACTATAAAGTGCAGTGTGCTGGTTGCTGCTGATGTAGGAGCCGAGTGGGTAGAACCCATTTTGTTCAAGAAGGGGTTATGCAGTTTATTATTCTGCATTGCATGAGGTTTGAAATTACATGGAGGTTTCTCTCATTCAGCACAGCAGGGAACTATTTGCTTTCAGTTAAATGTGACCAAATACTTCAGATGCAGCACCTCCTCCGCCCTGCACGGGGAAGCGGGTGGGTAACAGGAGGCATGGAGGGCTCTTCTGATAGTTTAATCAACGACAAATCTAATTGCCTATTAAAGCAGAGGACAGGCACAAAGAGGAGCAGAGATCTGTCCTGTTGCCTCTCTTACGATACGCGCAACTGAAAAAGACGTCTTAAAAAGACGTTGTGGTTAGTGAGTTGAGATTATAATTTTATGGCTTTATTTGTTCATGGTGGTTATTTGTTCACAGTAGATCATCATTAATACCTGGCACATTGTGAGCACCAGCCCATGTCAAACAGGTCAGAAGATCTATGAGCCAGTCACAATACTCTGAGGACCAGTCATAATGGTCAGCACACTCTGGGCCAAGTCAAGTCTAAAATGAATGTCCAGCTGTAATTCTTCATTACACTAAAATTTTGGTTCAATCCGTATCTGGAAAACGGACCTAATGAAATATAAATCCATATCTGAAATATAAAGCCTGTATATAAATATAGAACTGAAATGTGAGAAATGCCTGGACCAGTGTTGGGCAAGTTATTTTAAAAATGTAATTAAACTACTGATTACTGATTACTCTCTTTAAAAGTAATCAAATAACTAATGTGATTATTTCAAAAGTAATAAGTTACTTTACTAGTTAGGTTACTCTCCACCCTCTAAAGAAACTGTTAAGTCAGCTCAAACACACTCTTGCATTTAGGTCTCCTGTAGATGATGTCACGCGTGCGACTGCCACTGACAAGTTAGTGTGAATTATTATTTCTGATTTTACAATATAGATGTTAAAGTACTTGCATTTTATTGGTAACGCCAGTGTTATTCCACTGAAAAAGAATTAGTTCAACTAGTTAAAAAAAAAAAAAACTACAGTAACCCCTCAGTTTTACATGGATTCAGTCTAACACAGATATTTCTGAGAACCAAACTGTATTACACTGAAAAGTTGTCAACCGCCAAAAAAAGAAGAACACATTTGTTTGATGTATAAATTGGCTCTAAATTGGCTTAACTGATAGGATTGGATAAATCCGCTGGATTTACTCTTCATTTGCAATCTCTCTCTCTCAGTTCCAGTGTGGGATTTATTTGTAAAGGTTTCTAATCCATACTCAGAACTATGCATATTCTGAGTCATGAAAGTAAATGGCATTCCCTGAAGATTTTATATGGTTTCATCATTTCCAGTGTGATCAGTAAACTCGAATAACAATGGCAAAAATGGAGGAATCTCAAGCTCTGATTTAACATTTGAAATGATAATAATAATAATAATAATAATAATAATAATAATAATAATAATAATAATAATAATAATAATAATAATCAATTTCATATATGGGCACCTTTCATGGCACTCAAGGTCACCTTACATAAAATAAATTCATGAAAACAAGAAGTACAAACATTTATACATTTAAAGATATACATACAATAAAATATTAAGATATAAAACAATGCTGTCAATATCATGTAGAAAATGCACATCTAAACAAATGAGTCTTTAAATGTGATTTAAA
>JBBPDB010047801.1:0-11086 GCA_037974465.1 Brachypetersius altus | reverse complement strand
GCTCCAGGGAGACTGTCCCCTGTAGTTAGGGAATGGAAGTCGCTTTGGATAAAAGCGTCTGATAAATGTAAATGTAACTTAAAACGTGATGTCCAGAGTCCAGAGAGATGTGTTCTGTCAAACCTCTTATGGTGTTTCCGGCAAGTGCAACACCTGTCATTTAACGAAATTACATAAATTACATTGTCTGAAATGTCAAAAAGAGTCACAAAAGAAACTGTCTGAGGAACGCAATGCAGCGGTGTGCGTTTGTTGGTTGTGCTACTGAGCCCTTTAAGTATAAATGTAACAGCAATATGGTTAAAAATCAAGTTTGTCATGTCAAGTTGCCACAGCATTATGCTGAGTGATGGGGTGAGGGAGGACCAGAGAGAGTCAGAAAAGAGATTCTTCATTTCATAAGAGGTCACGGTCATCCACTGCATGAGGTTTAAACTCACAACCTCCTGATGACAGAGCAAACACAGTTGCGCTTCTTGCCAGAAACAGGGTTTCTACCATCAACAACGCTGACGTCCCGCAGTCAGTGAAGAAACTGAAGAAGACACTGACTGCCTTCTTCAGACTATTTGAATATCAGATTTTTCTTTTAAACAAGTGGATCGTTTTCTTTTAAAACCACAGACTTCCCTTTAATACCAACTATACAGTAGCTGATCTGCACGGGAGATGCATTTCCCTTTCAACTATCGTTGACAAAAAGACAATTCAATTGTGCAATTTAGCTCAGGGCACAGTGTTGCCATGATTACAGATAATTGTTGATTTAATTGAACGCTTGGCTGGCATTAAAAAAGCTTTTCTCTTTTTTTTTTACTGAGAAATGGGTGGTGATGAAACAGAGACGAGACACATGGTTCAAAATGACATTTGCAGCCTGGCGCAGACCAAGCAAATTTAAAAGTACTTTAAAATTTAAAAGATCATTTCGTCATGCGGGCAAGAAAAGGAGTCAAATGTGAAATCAATCTGCACACTCTGTAAACTCTTCTCAAAAGGAGATTTCAGATCTTAAGGGTTTACCATGTCAGCTGAGTTGCAACGCTCTGTAAAGTTTCTAAGAAAATCACAGCTTTAGTCGCTCATACGAGGACTGTGAAGACAAGTCCATGTGCCGCTGAAGAGGATGCTGGCTGCCATAAACACTGAGTACTCACTGTTATTTGCCCTTGTTGTGGCAAGACAAAGCCAAAACATCCTGCAGCGACTGGAATTTGGGGGCGAGGACTGACGTTATTTAGGACGCATCTGGTGATCATTATAAACCAAATATGAGCCACTGATTGTACAATGACAGTAATGAAGCTGTCACAGCAGAGCATCATCAATTCCATCAATGCATGTGTGTGTGTGTGTGTGTGTGTGTATGTTTGTGTGTCAGTCATTTTATAATCCAAAAAGTGGGCCAGAGGGAGGCAACTGTGAAGAGCTGACAGAACAGTACAGCTTCTATTAGAGGATGTGGCCAGCATGTATGCTTTATGTGTGTGTGTGTGTGTGTGTGGGGAGACAAAAACATTTATGCTGAGAGATGGGGCGAGGGAGGACCACCCTACACACCCAGAGAGAGAGGACAGTTATACTGAGTGATGGGGGAGAGGGAGGACCACCTTACCCACTAGTGATGCACGGTTTTAGGGACAGATATTGTGGGTGCAGACGGGCAGGTCAAAAAGTTACACAACGCATTTCATTATTGATCAAAACATGTTGTAAACGGGGTGCGAATTACCACATGGGTCTCCTAGTTCTACTCGCAATCACAAACAGGGAGGCCCTCACAATTAATTGATGCACAGAACAGTCACGATTTCCCTCTCCTTTCGATGTTGGCAAGAGCGGTGCGCATTCAGTTCCGCAGGTCACGTGCTGGAAGGGCGTTAAAAAAGTGTCTTTTTTCCATGAGTCGGCTTTTGGGTCATTATCCACGCAATTTTTTGCGGGTCGGGCGGGGCAGTTTGGGTCTCCTGGCGGTCGGTTTGGGTCGGTTGTTACCTGCACAAGACTACTACCCATCCAGAGAGAGAGGACAGTTATACTGAGTGATGGGAGAGAGGGAGGACCACTCTACCCTCCCAGAGAAAGGAAATCCTGAGTGATGCACTACCTAACTAACAAAGCTTAAACCCCAGCTGCCACATTTTTATTGTTTCATTTTTCATGTGTTCCGCTTATCATTTTTGTGTGTTTATGTATCAAATACAGCCCCATACAAGCTGTTACTGTGACTTTTACTGTGAAAAAAATATATGCAAAGGACCTCTGTTCTGATTGGCTGTCTCATTCAAAGATGCTGAAACACTCTTGTCAGCTTTGGTGTGAACTGAAGGAGCTAAGCTGCTGTAGGCTGAAAGTAAATGTATCGTTGTGGTGAGGACACAGAAACACTTCATTGTTAATGCAATGTTTTTGCAACTTTTAACGGTGTTTACATGCTGCATCTGCTTATGCTCCAAAAAATGATGAAATTTCACTTTTATGTGATCTGGGCTCTTTAATTTTACATGCGCCACGTGAGGGAAAAAAGCTTTCAGAACAAACAGCAGTACCCTTTATTCATGTACATTTACAGTTTACAGGAAAAAACCTAGTGCCTTATTATAGCTGGCCTATTTGGCCGGCTTCTACTCCGATTTATTGATATTTTTTAAGCGGAACATTTTCAGTAATCAGAGTGACTCAATCAGCCTCTGAAGCCAAGACAGCAGAGGGAAGTGCGTGAAAGCACAATGGGCCCAACAGTCAAAGGCTGGCAGTGCTTAAAACTGACTCAAACTGTTTGGAGACGGAATAGGCTGGCTCTTTGTTCTCTGAGAACATGCAAAACCTCCAGCGGTTCAGTGAGTGTCCAGATTTTCGGCCCATATGTTGATTGGGAGTGTGGTTTATTAGCAAACTCCATTAGAGCACTTTCTCCATTCGTTCACTCCCACAAACGCCCCTCTCTGATTGCGAGTCACTCGTAATAGTGGGTACATGAACCAACACAGGAACAAAACACTGAGCCACACACACACAATAGTCAATGAAAACAAGGATGAGGTGTAACTTGCTATGTGCACACCCTTCATTTATGTTAAAGACGTGTCCTGGCCATTTTTTGTCAAAAGATATTTCGTCCCCCAACACTTTTTAGGAGAAATTCCTTTAGACTGTAAGAAAGAACAACTGAGAAGAACACACATGAAAATCTCCTCAAGAACACGAGGAAGAGCCACTGAGGGGAGCCAAGAAACAAAAGAGGAATCTCATTATTGGAGTTATGTTTGTGGTCTAGAACTGATCAGGTCCTGATCTCGGGAATGCTCTCACAGCTGCAATCAAATGCTCACAAATGCTCAATGTTCCAGGCTTCTAAGAGGAGTAGAGGCTATTGCTGCAGCAAAAGGGGGACAAACTTTCCAGTGCTGTGTCCGTGTCACTGCCATTTGAGAATGGTCCACCACCCAGATAATATCTGATAAGTGGTGGTCCCATGGTGGTCCATTTCCGCTAATGGACAGGGCGGGAGGTGATAAACTGTGCAGCAACAGATGGCAGGCATTTCTGGTAAATAGCAACTGAATGGAATTTAAATATCACCGACTGCACAGTCTGCATGGAGAACACAGACATCATCACCAGGTCGCTGATAGACGACACATTCACAATTCACAAGATCAAAACTATAATCTGTGCCAAACCTGAGAGGGTTTACGGTTATACCTGATCACAGGGACAAAAATTAGAAACAGGAGTTGGTATTTTAAAGAGGCAATTAGGTTTCACACATTATTTAGCATCATTTTTTTACAATACACAATTACCACATACTAATTCAGTTTTGTTGAATCTAACATAAATAAATATCATAAAATGTTGCCCATGCAAAAAACATAGCCCATTTTATAATGTATGTTTTTCCCTATATGGTAAACTGTATGTATGAATTTATGCATACACATACACACGAACAAACACACGTGAGGCGTACATGTAAGTACATATGTATACAGATGACGTATAGATCACGCACGGAGAGTGTGACATAACTTGATTGGGTTTGGGGTTAAGCTACACTAATATGCGACCCCGCCTCCTCCACTCCCCTTCCAGAGAAATATATATACGTTCTGGCAGCTGCTGATAAGATGACAGCAGCCTCTCTGTAGGCCCCCTGAGGGAAATGGGTGAGGGCTAAATCTACTCCGCCCACTGGCCTACATGAGAATGGGCGAAAGTCAGTACTATTTGACGAAAGATTGCAGGAGAACGAGAAATATGAAATGATCAGGGCTAATTAGACCAGAGGTCAGTGCTGGTTGACTTTAGCATTTGTGCCAAAAGCGAACAGACAAATAAACAATACTATTACAGCATGAGTGCAGCACAAAGGGGCAAATTCTTTCCGTGTGTCGGTAAATAGATAATCTGTAATTATAACAATTAAAGGGTGGGAACAACCCACAAATGGTTGGGCAACATCTGCTCAGCCCCGGCGGATTCATATTTGGTGTGATGCCGCGTCACTCAGCGGGGCGGCCTGCGTCAGTGCTCGGGTCGCAGGGCAGAACCGGCACCTGCTGTTCAGACTGATACGCTCCTAAATCAGTCTTAATTACTTCTCAGAGTCATAATTCAGTTTATTGCATCTCCACACCACAGCGGGAGGCAGGAGCACATTCACTCAGCACTTATTTCATGGTTCAAGTTCCCATTATGATATATATACACCCCCCCCCCACACACACACACATATACATGTATCATATATATGTTCAAATACATTTATGTACATATATGTATATGTGTGTATATACATAGACACATATACATATATGCACATTAACATTTATGTATCTACACATATATATGATCATATTATTTCTATTATTTCTATCTATTTAAATAATATTTGTTCTAGTTTACGTACTTTTATGCTGTAAGTAATAGAAAATCTATAAAAGACTAGTTGCATGTATTATATACAGCTGTTTGCTCAATAGAAAAATCTAATAAAAATATAGCACCCTCAGAGGACACAGCACAGGCACCACAATGTCTTGGTATGTACTGAATGGCAAACCATATCATCCAACCATCTGAAGCAGTTCAGTGTCCTCATAATTCATTGGCACTGCTGTGAATCTGTGGGTGCCCTGAGTTCACAGGCGTGATATCATGAGAAGCATTAAGAGTGAGCTGAAATAAACTGACCTCATCGAATCAACAACAACTCTGTCCTCGTAATGGAGTTTCTTTATTAGTTCTTGGCTCGGAACAGTTGGCTTGGAAGATTTACATTGCACAGAGGTTCTTTAAAGTGATACTCTACCTCAGTCCACTGACCCCAAATGTAGCTGAGACATGTTGGGAGGCCACATTTAGCTTGTTTAATTTAGAACTAGAACTGTAACACTAGAAGTCAGTTGTCACCAAACATTTTTTCCATAAATATGTCCCCAAACTTTCTCCGGACCTGCTCAAACACCATCCAGCTGATCATTACTGTGGAACAGACTTGTGGAAAAATGACCTGAACTTGCTACAGGCTGTCATTTTAGGCAACACAATGGCTGTTGTACGCAAAGCAAGACTAAACTCTTATCAGTTTCCTCCATATTTCTGATTTTAGATCAGAGCTCCTGCTCCTGAGATGGACTGTATTCATGAATTACGGTAACCTACATTAGCTTAGCTAAAACTACAGAAGATGTTTATTTACATTACTGAATGGAGGCCTTGCAGAAGATAGAAACCTCTCAGGCACGTCAGTAGCAAGGTCAAAATGCTGAGGCGACAACACACAATGTCGTGTCTGATAAAGCCCAAACGTAGTGCTGTTGCTGAGTAACTGTCTGAACCACAAAATGCTGATGAGCAGTTCATTTGGGACACCCATTACGAGAGTGTACATCCTGTACACGGAACACAAACAAGACACACATCCCAAACATGCATCCTACAGAGCTCTGGAGATAAATATATTCTGTGGTAGTTTTAAGTTATTCTGTGGTAGTTTTAAGTCAAAAAAGTTCATATTTTGACTAATGCGCTATATTTCATAATATTCATAATATGTCATAATTTTTTAAATCCTTCTACAACAGTACGTAATTAGTAGATAATTAGGCCTAGGAATGATAAATAACAATAATAATAATAAATAAAAATTGCCAGTAGTTCTTAAAAACAGGTACCACAGTGGAGAAATTGGCAAGCCTGTTGTTTTCAGTACTTAAAGTCTCAATTCCTGTAAATGATATGGCTTTCCTTCAAAAGATGCTGTGTCATTTAAAAAACTTACATTAATCTCTCAACTTTCAGCATTGCTGACTATCAGTCATGAAGATTGAGTTTGAATTTTCTGTTTCATCTTAAATGGGGATGAAGTTTTGGTGCTGCGAGGGCAGGAGAAAGTCACAAAACGAAACAAATTTAAGATGAAGCGAAAAACAGCCTGGCATAAAGTAAGTAAACAGCAGACTTTCCTTCTCTCCCACCTGTCAACATATCACCCCTCCTAACAATTTAAACACCCTAAGCCCACCCTAGCACTGAATGCACCTATGTTTACTCTTCTATGAAAGAACCTGGATTATTTATATTTTATTTTCTCAACATGCAAACACACCCATACGACACATTTGGAAACTTGGAAACATTATTTTGTTAGGTAAACATGTCTCTGAACTGATTTTCTCCATGTTGTGCCACAGGGCTCAAGACTTTTATTTCCAACCTGCGGCCATCAATCGCTGTCTAGCAGCTCTGTGAGCATAGAGCCTTCCAAATGACACACATTTATACACATATTTATATTTATATTGATCAAACATACAAGAGTTAAAACCAACTTATTAATTGGTTAAATAGTCATTTTTAGATTCATTTTTAACTGATCCCAAAGCAGCGATGATCAGTCTTGGTGTAAATCTTGAGTGACACTATTGAGTTCATATTTTCCACGCTTTGAGGGTTTTTCTGATAGCAGGTGAGAAACTACCTACAACCCCACCTGCCTAGGTAATGAGCAATGTGTTAGTGAAAGGCAAAGGTCTGAAAAGCCTTTTGTTTGCCTCAAAATGTAAAAGACATGCTGGAGCGTGTTCAGAGACGCCACATGCCCGGAAAGTGGAAGAAGGTTACACCTGTGCCATTTAAAGTTAATTTTGAAATTCTTTAACTGGTTTTTAAAGCTCTTAAAAAAGCTAAATTCCATCATAAACCTTCCTCAACAGCTGTTAACAATGGTACCGCTGCCCTGCTTTAATGCTTCATGGGTTTTTATGCTTTACGGGTTTGGAAAGCACTACCCCTTCATATACCGCATATTTATTTGAAATTCATATAGCAAGAGTTTATGGTTTAAAATCTGTTTTTACTTTAGCACATTATCAGCACCCATCATATTCGATAACAACAAAACGTTAAACTAAAATGATGAAATAAAAGAACTAAAATGAGCTTTAATAACTATTTATAACCTTTTTGTTTGATTTTGATTTACATTTGACATAAACATATTGAATTCATTTTTTTACTTTTCACTGTGTACTGTGCGTCTATGGCTGAAACTATAAAACTACTTGACTTCACTTTCAATTGATGTATTTCATTGTTATTTCTATTTATTTTATTCCTGTCATTATCAATTATATTAGCAATTGAATAAGTTATTTTGATGATTTTGCTGATTAATTGAATATATACATTTTTTGACAACAGACATTTAATTATATGTATTATGCATGAATAGAATCACTGACAAACATGCATTCGTGAATTCCTGATGTTGTGGGTTTCTTTCAGTGTTTCTGAAAAGGTGATTTGAATGCTAACAGCGCCGCTTTCAGAGCGTTCAGAATGCTGAACAAAACTTTATAATGAATTACGGATCCTCTGTTGGCATTCAATCTACAAAGTAATCCCTGAGCCTGTTTCAAGCCTGTACACTTACATAGAAGTTGAATAACTGATTTAAATTACAATCTGACAGCCCTAATTTACGTAAATATTTATAACATGTTTATTTTAATATTTCATTAATTTTAGCTGTATTTTTGTTTGACATGGTAATTTTTATCATTTTATTTGTATGTGTATGTATGGATAAATTGAACTGTGTTTACTTATTATTATCCTTATTTACAACACAATAGAAAAAAGGCAGCGCATGTAAATAGTAATAAAGTAATGCCACCACAGTTTCGAGGATTTTTGGTAAATCCGGAGGTCATTTCTTTTCCAAAGTGGATGAATTTTGATGATTTCAGCCCAAAACAAGGCAGCAAAGTCACATGAAGTCTCCAGCATCTGTGTGTGTGTCTGTATGCAAGCATAGGGGTCAGGAGAGATAAGGAGAGCATAGTGACTGCTCATATTTGACCCACTATCACAGTGATGTCTTCAAGGACAGGCCACAGCAGCCATCGCCTTTAATCCTGTTAGAGCTGATTAAGACGGTAAGAAGCACTCAAGCCTCTTTTGAACAGAGAGTCAATTATTTAGCCATTGAACGTCCTTCCTCGTAACAACAACACAGGAGGAAGAAGAGGAAAAGGCTCTGAACACCAGCGATACAGAAAATAAAATGATCACTCAGAGATTCAGGCTATCATCCTGAGAGGAAGTCAGATGTTCTGGCTGGCTGGGAGAGAATGGTCGCGGCCAGGTGGCTCCTACAGGCCACGGTGCTCCACACCTGTTAGATCAGCCTGAGGCCAGGTTTAATACAATAAGAGAAGGTTATCCTCGCTGCGTGTCTGCTGAGCTCCCGTGCCACTGGGTCACACTGCCATCAGGCTTTTCTGTTTCAGTGACAGGAAGCTGTGCATTACCAAAGCAATGGACTAGTCAACTTTTTTATCCCAGTGACTGTCGCTTAAGAGCTTGTTAAATATCTTATATCTGTCTAGTGTTGCACATTATAATTATATTTGTAATTATATTTGATATTCCTTTGGCCGGTCAGTAGTGATAAATAAAAATTGTCAGGTCAGCAGTGATGAATAAAAAATCTTGGCTAATAAAGGAACTCAAACTGTGATTTTGGTGAATTTGTAGGATAAAAATATTTAGTTTGTTTTTTAGTAAATATTAAGTGAGAAATGTGTAAATGTAGATAATCTCAGTGTGTGGAAAAAAATTAACATTAACATTTTTTTTTATCTCAATAAAAAAAAAAATCTAAAATACCACAGAATCGTTTGTAGCATTGTATAAAGCACAGCTAAGTAAAGCGGGTCTTGTTATAACAGCAATAGTCGCATATGGGCTTTTGGTGACAAATGAATAGCTAGCTGAGTTTACTAGATTTTTACGTAGTCGTGTCCAGTTGCATCTCTGACCGATCACCATACCCCTCAACACTGATAGGTTGACACATGAAGACACATAAAGCTCCGCCACAACTTCTTAAACTGCTACTAACGCAACAGAAAATTCAACACACTTGGAGGAGAATGCTAACTGCTAATTAACTGCTACATAGCACTGGCTAGCATCACCAGGATCCCCCAACCCACAGAGAGAGAGAGGACAGTTATGCTGAGTAGTGGGAGAGAGAGGACCACCCTACCCACCCAGAGAGAAAGGCCAGTTATGCTGAGTGATAATGTTGCTAGCCGGAGGGCATTACTGTTCACCAGGTTTTCATAAGAAACATTATGTTGTGTTCAGGAATATAAGACAAGGCCATTTGTGGCCCCTTGCTTCATTACCGTATTATATTTGCTGTGCTGCTAAATAGCCCATTATCCAGTAGCAGTGACCGACAACCTCTCTGTCAGGTAATACAAATACAGAGAGGGAGCAACAGAGAGAAAGCTTTATTAGACAAGCTTAACTCCAGTATTTATTCTTCTCTGAAAAGCACGTGAGTTCATGTGAAGATGCCATCTCAGGTGGCCACTCCAGGGACCTCCTGAAAACAAACCTGCTCTGTTCTTTCAGAGCCTTGTCAAATATACAATTCTCAAATAACCAACCTTAGTGTCTGTGGTAGTAAACTGTTTAAATGATTAAAGAAAACGTACTTTAAAGAAAACCACTTTAAATAAAAGTCCGAAAAATGACAAACAAGAAATGCCGTCTTCTGCTCATGCTAGCTAGTCTGTGCTCTGACCTATGGGTGTTGTTTTCTATTCCTTCTGTCGTAGCGATGCAGATAATGGTGATTTACTACAAAACACTATATCTTAACCCTACCTTAATTTACCCCTGTAAATACACCACACCCCTTCATTTGAATGAAATGGATGTTGATTTGTGAAACATACACCTTAATTTTACCTTAAACTAAGGCAGGAGTGTGAAACCCCTTAATCTTAAACTCAAGGCATTAATTCAAGAGGTTCTTTTATTTAAGGGGCAACTTTGAAACAATAAAGGGGAAAACTCAAGTTGTTTTACCCTTTAATCAGTCGTAATCTGTGCACTCTTTTCCTTAATTTTCCGTAATTTCCTGTACGGGAAATGAAGGTAAAAATGTATGTAATTTTAAGGGGTAAAATTAAGGCATTTTGTTGTGCTCCAAGAACTCTTGAGCCATGCTATGACTTTGTGCTAGGAATATGACGGTGGCAAGAAAAGGTAGCACCAAGCAAACTAGGAAAACCTCGGCAGCGGGTCAGAGCTGGCATTGAAAAACATTCATTCGCAGATAAAATCAAGCTAAAAGCCAGATTCTAACCAATTAAAGGCATCAAGTTTGAGTATGTCCCAATCCCAAAAATGGCTAGGACCAGCCAGCGGGTCTAAACTTCTATTCTGCGCCCCTGAATCTTAAGACTAGTTCAGTTTACCCTGTAATTACTGAATAATAGGCCTCACCGTGGATTAGCTGAGTTTAGTGCTCTCACTGTGCAGTAAAACGGACATGGTGAGGAACTGTGCATACAAAATATAAGTCAAATAAAAGTAGAGAATGATCAGCAAGCCATATAGGAGCAAGTCTGGTTCAGTTTCAAGAGAAGGAGAGAGAGAGAGGGAGAGAGAGGGAGTGAGAGGGAGAGAGAGGGAGAGAAAGGGAAAGAGAGAAAGAGAGAGAGAGAGAGAGAGAGAGAGAGAGAGAGAGAGAGAGAGAGAGAGAGAGAGAGAGAGAGAG
>JBBPDB010047800.1:0-28848 GCA_037974465.1 Brachypetersius altus | reverse complement strand
TCCCGAGTTTTCTGCCACGTTCTTGTTCTTGTTCTTGTTCTGGAGCGGCCATTGAGCCAGGTTTTATTTCTGTTTTCATTTTCTGTCTGCATGCATCTGCATGGATCCCTAGCTTTCCGAGTGTTCCATGCTCTCAGCCCTGACAACTACTGTGAAAACTGAAATTTGTACCTCTCACTGATATTTCAGTAAAAGTGCAACAAAACTTTAAGGTCATTTTTATTGTTGTAATACACATTTTGCCATCAGACACATAAGGCAGAGCAGCACCATAGAAACAGTACAGATTTGATTATTAGACTTTTCAGTGGTATAGTGGTAAAGTCTAATAATCAAATCTGTACTGTTTCTATGGCGCTGCTCTGCCTTAGGTGTATGATGGCAAACATTAAAATGTGTATTACAACAATAAAAATGACCCTCTTAAAGTTTTGTGACTATTGTAATGGTGATCGGTTATAAACTATTGAGCTAATGCTAGTGCATTACACATGACGATAAACGTTAAGATTTATTCATCGCTGTGAGATGTGGAAACTATTGTTTATGGCACATATTTGGTCAGTTGCAATGTGTGCAATATGTGACAGACATTTCTATTTCAGTAACTAGTTCTTTCCATGTACTTTTGTTAGAAACATTGCAAACATCCTGTGGTGGCATTTCCTTATAGACATATATTCAAAAGCTTTGTTTAAATAGTACTTAAATCTAGTTATATTACTAGATTTTTTATTTACAATGATTCAGTGATTAGCAATAGATTTAAATAGATGTTACAGTCATTTACAACCTGTGGGCAACCTGTCCTTTAAGAAAACTTTAACACGGGTTCAAATGAGCCTCAGTGTCAATGCAATGATTACAGTGGTCGTATCCTTTTTCTCATTGCCTTGCCTGTCTTTCCAAATAAGAAAAAAAAAAAACAAATAAAAGGGGCAGCTGGTAGCCTAGTGGTTAGGGCATTCACCCTGTGATCAGGAAGTCTATGTTCGTAGCTGCCCCCTGCTTCACTTGGTGAATGGGTTAAATGCAGAGGAAGTATTTTGTGTTGTTCACACTGTGTGCTGTGGTGTGTTCAGGTATGACCAGATTGTCACTTTCACTTTTCATATAATGACACAGAAATAAAGTAAGTAAAGAAAAGGGACCAGAGGGCCTAGTGCAGAGTACGACACTTGACTGGCTGTATGTAGGCCAAGTCTTTTCATTAAAATTGATGGTGGGAGCCTCAAGCCAGTGCCTCCATTACTCCAGGGCCAATTTGACCACCAAGAGTTTTCAATCTTCCACATCATTTGTGCAAGGCCAAACCCAAGAAGTTTTGTATCTGCTGAAATAGGTGAGCTATTCATAATGCCCCAAGAGAGATGAATGCAGTCTTCCACTCATTGCCTTCGCAGATTTGATAAGGTTGTAGACAAAAGGTGAAAAAGAAGGCTTGATGCATTGCCTCAGAGGCCAAGGTCATGAGAGGAAGGGGATGGTGGTCTTGAATAGTTGTTTTGCTAAGGCCCCAGTAGTCACAAGTGTGAAGACCCCTATCTTACTTTCCCAAAAAGAACAGCTCTGCCCCTGCCAGTGAGGGCAGGGTTTGTATGAACCCATGCACCAAGACCTCACAGATTTAATCCATGTCCTTCCATTCAGGGCTGGAAAGGGTGAAAAGTTGTCCCATGGGTGGGGTGGGGTGGGGTGGGGTCAGACAGGAGGTCGATGGCACAGTCATATGGGCCTTCTGTTTGCTGAACACCTTTGGCAAGGTCTCAATTTTGTGAGGGCACTAGGGTCCAGAAGGTGGAGAGGCAAGAAAAGTCAACTTCTGCGGCTCATCAGCTCCCAGGCAGGAACCCTGACACTGAGAATCCCAGGCTACCACAAATCGCATGGCTGTATGTAGCAATCGTCTGTGGCAGAGAGGGTGCTCCAGTGACATCACTGATAACAACTCAGTAGAGGTTGTTTGTATGTTTGTGTAAACGTGATGGAGCACATTTACTCTATTCACAGCGAAGTCCACAACGGCAGTTTATCTGGGTATGAGTTTTGAAGTTCAGTGATGGTTAGGTTTGGAGTTCTTTGCATTAGCACTGGGTGGAATGTGCATCACTATGAGCACAATTATTAATGCCTGTAGTAAGTAATTTAGTATACATTTAACAGTCACAGACTCATTCAGCAATGTGCAGTAAACAGAGCATTCTTACACCATGTAAACAAGTCCCCTCCTTGAGTTTTACCAGAAAGAACAGCATTTTCACCTTGCAAATAATACCTGCTTACTGATAGTCGTGAACATTTATGAATGAGACAAAGCAGTTTAACAAATAACATAGAGAAACCTATTTGGCAGATGGTGCTGGCTCAGCTTAGTTGTACCTAATAAAGTGGCTCACTTGTGTTAATGGTGCAACATACAGTGTTTGACTGGTGTGTACATATGGCTAACTCTGTTCTCCTATTTTTTTTTTTCTAGCCTATCTCCAGTCAAATCAAGTCATGGGTTGGGGAGAAAAGGCGATAGAACTGAGATCAGCTGAGACTGGAAATTTGGAAGGAGTCTTCATGCATAAAAAGGCTCAAAAACTGAAGTTCCTGTGTGAAAGAAATGACAAGGTATAATAATTTGAAACCCAGAATATTTGAATATGTCTGTTCTTAAGCAGTTTTTGTATTGAAGATGTAGCAACACTTTACAAGAACTTTGCAAGATATTTTTATTCACTAAATGAAGAACTGTGTAGTGCTCAGATGCTACATTTCTATGAAATGTAAACGATCTCTGCCAAAGTGCATAGTGTTCAGAAATAAGGACTATCAATCATAATAATTATCATAATCATTAAGTTGCTAAAGTATCAAAATAATCTATAGTAGTTTGGAAAACATTGTTTACTCATTCTATATTGTGCCCACAACACTTTTCCTTCTGTTAAATCTTATATTATCTAATATAATGGTAATTCCTATAGTTGACACCTTTATTAATTAAAATAAAGGTGTCAACTGGGTCTTATTTTTGAGTGATGCCATAGAAAAAAGCATTTTAGTTCCATGAAGAACATTTCAGTGTCTTTAAAGAATCATTTTCAAATCAACTGAATAAAACTATAACTATAATATAAAGGGTTCAAACCAATTCTACTTAAAAGTTAATGCTACTATGTTTTTAAGAGTGCAAGGACATTCAACTGAAGTGTATTTGAGCCTGTTTGTTTTTTTTGTAGGTGTTTTTTGCCTCGGTCCAATCTGGAGGCAGCAGTCAAATCTACTTCATGACACTGGGACAGAACTCATTCTTCAACTGGTGATTTTTGGGTTTGTTCAGGGTAGAATAATATGTAAAAGTATTTCCCAAAAGCAAGATTCCTTATGTTTTTTTTTGTTTGTTTCATTTTATTTATTACATTTTATGGTTTCAATTATCCAGATGTTTAAGAAAGAAATAAAAAAAAAATTTCCATTTATTAATATAACCTGCCTCAGTAGAATACGATCCTAGATGAATCATTTTCATTTTAAAATCTGTTTAGAGCAAACAAATCTAAATGAATTTGCGTAAACTGTAACATCGATCGAATAATTAGTCATATTTAAACTGACAGCTAATTCATGTATAATGGACACCTAATTGGATTATGGATGGTGTTACATCGTCTATTTCCTGTGCTCACGTATTAGCAGATGCTGATTGAGAATATCTGTTCTGCGTATTCTTTTGCTATGAATTCCTCTGCATATGATGCCTGTGTATCCTGTTATTGGACGTATAATGCATATAACAGACAAATACATCAAAATTATGTTGGATCAGCCCTTTCATTTATATAAAAGCAGTTACTTTGATTTTACGAGATGGGTATTGAAACATGAGAGATAAATAGATGTAAAATTGTCTTAAAAAGTGCACTTTATGTGAACATTGCCTAATACCATGATGATTCCGTTAACTCAATTAATTTGATTATTGCAACAGAATTTCGAACATTTATATTAATTATTTATAGTAATTAATTATGAATGATAAAATGTAAAGACAAAAATGTGATCCTGTACATTATAATTATTCCAAATGTGTCTAATACTGCAGATCATGCATCCAGGTAGCAAAAGATTAAAGATTAAAAACATTGAATTTGACCGTTTGACCTAAGGCTGTCATGAATTTGTGATGCCTTTACTGGATGTGCATATTGGATGGTTTGACAAAGAAAGAACTGGTTGAGATCACTGTATAGAGAGAATTGTTTTATTATGCAGAACAGTCTTTCCAGAAGAAAACTGTAAGACTAAGAAAAATCTTCTGTTGAAGTGATACACAAGTCTGTGTGGCATTTTCTATCAGCTTTACGCTTCACTGAGGTGTACAGAGATAGTATGGCAGCATTTCACCCTATAAAAGGCATACTTGTGCTTCCATTTTTCATTTGACTGTGATCAAATGAATAATGGAAGCACATGTATGTATTTAACCTTATACACAGTTTGGTAAATTTACTGTTTACTAAATATATTGCAGTAATTATGAGATGTAAGAATAACATTAAGTACAGTGTAACATATATACCAAGTAGCCTCTTAATTAGGTACCCACCTTTAATCTGTGCTTAATATCCATTTTATCAGCTCCACACACTATGTAAGTATACTTGGAACTTTTTAATGACATACTATAGTTCATCTGTTTCTCTCTATCATCTGTTAGCCCTCTTCAGTGTTCATCAGCGAGGCAGAGTAGTAATAAGCCACAAACGTCTGTGTGGTAAGTAGATCTGATAAAATGGCCGATAAGTGTAGATAAAGTTTACATGAGGCTATATAAGTGTAAATACATTTGATGTATTAATATCTAATAATTAGAATAACATATAATTATATAATATATATAGCATATAACAATTATAATAACTAAGAATGCATTTTATTAATGGCTATTGTTTAATAATAATGATAGTCATAATTATAGGATTCTTATTTATTTTATTATTTGTAAATTTAAGTTTTAGACAATGTAGGTTTGGAACAACTGTTAAAATTAATTCTCAATGACCTATAGCAGATTTAAAGAACAAGTCAAATATAGTTTTTAAATTTAAACTTTTGAAATGAAACGAGGCAATATCCATGCATTACCTTATAAAAAATAAAAGGAAAAAAGCTTTGAAATGAATCTGTTGTTTCGCAGACTGATCTTGAACTGATTTTTCTTTTTAAAACAAAGTAACCACCACTAGAGGGCGCCACACACTTTGCATCCAAAATTGCGTACTCCAGCTCAGTAGTATACCCAGTACTCTAATACCATGTAAAATAATACTCCAGTAAGATTATCTGATACCACAGTGTCCAACAAAAAGTAGAAAAGTACTCAAGTACTGCATTCCTTAACATTTAAAGTGTGACTTCTGCACAGAACACAGAATACAGTGTCACAATTCAAGCAGTACACAGATTATGCGTATTGTATGTGTGTAGTAATCCAAGGAGTGGTTCCCCAGATAGGTATTAAGCCTAGTCCTGGGCTGCACAGTATTCTAAATGGAGTTTTTTTTTCCCCATTGAAAGAGACTGGTTTCCCAGACTTATCCTGGACTATATTTCTTTTCCAATGGAAAATCTCCTTTCATAATACTGTGTAGTCCAGGACTAGGCCCAACACCGAACTGGGAAACCACTCCCTAAAGTATAGTGTGTTGCAGTCAAATTATTTTGTAGTATTTGGAGGTGCTTTAACTGCTTGTGGGCCAGGGAGATACAGGTCAAAGCTGTAAAAACAGTATAATACAAAACAAATAAGTTCCCTCCTGATGGACATAGGATACATTGCAAAGGCTTTATTAAGTCTTGAAAGAAAAAGTCACATGGCTAGCAATCAGTAGACCTGATGACCAAGGTTGCATGTGCAAATAAAATTAATGTTTTTATTGATGATGCACACTACCAGTCTGCAACTTCCAGGACTGTTTAGCTTCTGAGCTCCTCTCATCATTTTATGGATTCAAATCCAGACCAAGACAGCAAAAGTCATAGCAGGTCACATGTTTCAAAACGTATACAGGGAAGGCGGTCAGTTTAAAGCGATAAAGTCAGTTGTCTTTACAAAAGGTAATATTGGAAAATGTCATTTATATTTCAGTCATAAGAATGTGTAGGAATCCCAATAACATACAAAAAATATGTATAAAATAATTTATGCTTTGAATAATGTTGGCCTATGCAAAGTCAAGCTTTCTGTTAAATTTGCTATGCAAGCTGATAAACAATAGATATCCTTTTAGTACCATTTTTACTCAGCTTCACCAAAAACAGCAATAGTTCCAAAATTTTCCAATACATTGCTGCACAAACCATACAGAGAGTTTGTTAATAGAATACAGCTTACTACTTAGAGAGCTGTATTCATAACGGATTGTTTGATTTATTGAGAGAAAAAGAGAGACAGAGAGAGGGAGAGAGAGAGAGAGAGAGGGAGAAAGAAAGACATGGTAGGTAAAATAGGAAGTCTTTGGAAGTGAGCTGGTCAAATCACTTGACTCAGTTGTGTGTTATAAGTATGGGATATCAAAGTAAGGTGGGTTTAGAAGGTGTAATGCAGCAACTAGTGTGTCATTTCAACAATAGCCATGATCCTGCATATGTCCTTTTTTAGATCGTTACATTCTCTAAGAATAGATACTGAAAATGTCTAACTTGCAGATTCAATGCATTTTTACCAAATTGTCATTAAACCTACATTTTAGCACATACAGCATATATACAACCTTAATAAGTTTACAGTGTTACTTCTGATAAAAAGATGATTTCATCAGTTCTTCAATACAGTCACTGTTCTAAAGTTGTGGAAATACTATGTATGTCCTCTCAGTTTAACTTGCCAGAATAAGTATTAAAGTAAAACAAATGGGTGCAATTTGTTGAAAACAAGGGGATATTCTGATTGAGTGTTTACAGTACATTTCTTATAGATTTGTTTGTACTAATGAATGTACATATCAGTTGCACTGTTTTATACATATTTTATACTCATCATATTTGTCAATAGTACGACGAAATGGTAAAAAATAATTACTCCTTTGTATGTCTGTAATTTGTCTTGTACCTAATGTTTCCTCCCTGCAAAATTGTTACTTCAGTACAAGCCTTTTGGATGATGTTTAAATAGCATCATTGCTGCTTTATTGTGCTTCGTGTAAGTCATTTGAACTATTTACTGCATGATCATGTTCTGTTTTGAGATTTTTGATATTTGATTTTTGCAGTATAAACTGAATAAGTTGGTATTTCCATGCTTTTTGTTTCAATTACATGTACCACTATACAATAAATTATAACATATGGAGTAGAATTGCAATCTTTTAGCTGCTGCATACATTAAAAGATATCAATCTTAAGAAATAATATGTGGTATCATAAAATGCAGACCTTTTGTTCTTAGGCTACAGTTAGTGCAGTCTTTTTATTTTGTATTATTTGTTATACTGTAAGTACCTTGGTGATCACTTAAACAATAAACTGGGCTGGACTCAACACGAATGCCTTCTACAAAATAGCGTTAAGCAGGTTGTACTTGCTGTTGGGGTTTTACAATGCAAATGATCCACTCAAGCTACTTATCTTGTTTTAAACAACACACTCATATGAGATACTCCTAAGATTTTGCAGAATGGCCTCGACAATAGCATTAATTCACAAACATTTAATGCAGAATACAGTCCTATTTCTGTTGTCTATAACACACAATTGAGTTTGTTCCAGTGTGTTTTTATAGGAACCCAGACCTGAAACCCACTTTGAATGATTCATTATAAACAATTAGGCAAGCAATTATTAATTTTACAACATTAAATATATATAATGTTGGCTTCTAAGTTATTGTTTCCCAGCTCTACCCAGTTTCTTTTGGGTGCCCCGGAGTGGCGCCTTTGGGGGCTTTCAGTTTGATTAGGGGTGTGGTCTGATCTCTGACAGATGGAAGCAAAAAAGGTTCTCAGCTGCCAGGGATGAGACACCAATTGTTATCAGATGGTATTTTGGTTCACAGGATAAATAGCCTGCTTTGTGTTTCATTGTTTATTAGTTCTCCAAAACACTGATTTCAGTTGTCTGTTTGGTTTCTCCAGTTGTTTGAGCGATGGCCCCCGTGCCTGGAGATACATGTACGATGCCCCACCCCCACCCCTTCTCCCATCCCACCCCAACCCCGGTCCTGAACCCACAGACCTATACGCACATTCTCCTGGAGTGTCTTACACTTTCCAATGCGCTTAGGTGCATTGCCAGAAGGTGCAGGGTGTTGGGCGGCATCTTAGTGATTTTAGAAGAACGAAACGAAAACTGGAGAACAGGGGGACAGCAGCCAATAACTGGAAATTTTGCTGACTTTATATTTGGATTACTGTTTATGTTACAAAATTAGTCAATTATACTCTTAATAATTTAGGACTAAACTGCATTAAAAAAACATATTGCTGCGGGGATTTCCAAGTACAACTATCAGTTTGGTTCTGATTCCGCATGAGCCTGATCAGTGCAAAACCAGGGGGTTACTGTAGTTTAATCAGTCCACAGAACATTTTGCCAATACCGCTGTGGAGTGTCAGTGTGCTCTTTCGCAAACATCAGGCATGCAGCAATGTTCTTCATGGTGTCCTGCCATTAACACCCTGTATGTTCAATGTTTTACATACTGTAGACTCATGACAGAGACGTTAGCCAGTTCCAATGATTCTTTCAAATCTTTGTCAGTCAGGGCTGTTTCTTATTGATTCTTCATTGTGCTCTTAGGGTCATTCTGAATGGACGGCCCCTTCTTGGTAGACTAGCCACAGTCACAAAGTGTCTCGATTTGTTTGACTGGTGAATTTATAAAACCTTTGAAGTCCCTTTGTAACCCTTTCCAGCTGTATGTAAATCAACAATTCTTGTATATGTATATTCTACTGCCCTATGCATCTTCTTTAGTAGGCTGTTTTCATGGATTGACAGTCATGACATTTAGGAGGTCTTCTACTTCTCACTAAATTTGTTTGCATAACAGTTTAATCTTGCTAATGCTTGCAAAATCAAAACTTTTAAAGTCTTAAACTATTAAACTAATGGGTTTTAAAAAAAATTAATTCCTGTTTGCAAAGCAAATAAAGGTCATTTTAAACCATGCTATTGGGGACAGCTGGAGTTGGATGTGTGGCCTGCAGGCTACAAGCTCCACACATTAAATTTCAGCTACCATTTCACTAATCGTTTAAATTCCAGGTTTGATTCCAAGTCTTTACCTTATTAACATTTATTAGTAAAGCATCAGTTAGCTGGAATCAAACCTTTACTGAGGTTTGGGGACCTGTTAACCTGATAGTTAAGCTAGTCCTGGCACCAAAACAAGCAAAAATTGATTCCTATCACTGTTTAACACATTTTTTTGACAGTTTAATTTTGAGTGTTAGCAGGGCACAAACAAAATCAAATGACCGAAGAGTTAACTACATTTATTATGAATCTTTATTAATGTTATTTGAGTAGTAATAGCAGTATTATCAGTAGTCGCCTTTGATGAAAATAATAATTCTGGGGAGCAAATTGCTCTATTCCTTATAGTAGTATTGTATAGTAGTATGATCCAGTACTGCAATGGACTTATGATCTATTTAATCATGCTGAATTATCAGTGCTTAAAACTGTTTACCCATATTGACCACCTGGCATGCATGAAGTCTTGTTATGTCATCGTCATCCCACATTACTGGTATCCTACTTTTGCCATCCTGTTCAAAATGTACAGCAACCGCAACTGAGGCGTCCTACAATAATTTATTAAAAACGCACAGCTATGATTTTGAATTTTTCCTTTCCTTACAATTTCTTTAATAGAGATAGATTTTATGTTCAACCAGTTCCAGAGTCCACTGAAGTTTATTGTAGTCTTCCAACAAATTCTGTTCTGGAAAATGTTTTTCTTGATGCACACATCTTGCAGACAGTACTTACTCAAATAAACAAAAGCAATTTTACTGCTTTTGGGGAGTCAGAGACTGGTGCATTCCAGGTTAAACACTTTAAACTGGACTTTAATGTCTATGGACAGGATTTCTTGTGGAAAACCAAATTTTGCCAGAATGAGATTCTCCTCCAGTTGCAGCTTGTTCAACATGCTATTTCAGTCACTATGGCAGGAGGTGTAAGGACATGTGCTATATTTGAGACTTGAGTCTTTAGTTTACTCACTAACTATGGAGTCAGCTTAGACGGAAAGAGGAGCTGTAACCTGAGCGTTTTGCTTGCACTCATTTCCTTTTTTTCTCCCACCCCACTCTACAGTAAAGGTGGTATATCTCTTAGTCTCCCAAATTTACTGCCTTCACCTTCACCCTTCATCTCATTCCCTACGTAGACAACAACCTGAAGTGAGAGGAACAAGAAGGTTCAAATCAAGGTGGGCTGACTTTCGGTGTTCTCTGAGATTTGGAATGTTACTCACCTCTAAATAACATGGAGAAGCAGGAACTAGGATTCTGGTATTGCATGGAGTGGGTAATTTAAAGGTAGCATACTCTGAGCTGTTCGAAAGGAATGAGTTTGCAGATGGTAAATTAATTACAATGTGTACGAAACCATTTTGGCTAGATACTAATTGTACAGTTTCTACGGACACTTATAATGTATTATATGAATCTGATGCTAATACTGCACTTAAAGTAAAAGCATGTATCTGATTAAGCTTTAACAACTTGTCAGCATGTCATAACTGAATTTCTTTCCAATTTAACTTTCACTTTTAAAAAGTAAATAAAGTAGTATGCATATTAAAAACATTGTATATGTATGTATATATATGGTTTTTTTTGGCGGGGGGTGGCGGGGGAGATATTGAACACAAGGTGGCTGTCAGTTCAGTACACACACATTAGGGCTGGGCAAGTTAACGCATTATCACGTCAACACATCCGTTACTTAAAGTCGGGATAACGTAGGGTTTTTTTTTTATCGTTTTTTAATTTAGTGAAAGTTGGTTGCATTTTTGTGGTCATGTGTGCACAGGGCATGTAGCGCATTAGGTCTTGGCTGGTATTCGCGGGGGTCAGCTGTCCCATTACTTTTGTCCATATAACCAGATGAGACCAAGAGCCTGACCATTACACCAATAGGGCCTTTAATGATACTGCATTCAGATACATAGACTTTCCTTTGGAGTTGGTCCACCTTTGCAGCTGCTATAATTGTTCCGCGCCACATAGTCTGGACACTGAGGGTAACTTGTTTTTCCATAACAAACTGGATAAAACGTGAATGCCCTGGCAGGGGCAAATAGTTTGGTTTCATATTTGATTTGATTACATTAATGTTTAAGTTGAGATTCATAAGAAACATTTTAACTGCAACTGTGTTAAAGAGAACACTGCTGTTAAAAAGCACCTTATTTGTTTAAACTGTTTGCAAACCAAATATTATTGCACTTTTGTTCATTTAGCAGTTGTTTAAAAATACAAGTATGCAATACACTACTTTTGAATTATTTGATTTTTAATGGATTTACTAATGTGATGGATTTACTAATATGATCAATTAAGAACAATTAGTCAGATTAGTCAGTTTTTTTCACATTTTAATACACAATTATACTGACATTCTGGAAAAACATGTCAAAAATGATGACATCCTTTACTGTATATTAAACCCATCAAATATGTAACATCAATTGATATAGTTTTGGATATTTTTTGGTTTTGTGTTTTTATTTTTTGAAGGGGGTGCTATAAAGTGTTCTGCCAGCCATCTTATGGTGGTGATGATGATGATGATGATGATGATGATGATGATGATGATCATTGTAGTAAAAGTACTACTAGTAGTATTTGTATTAGTATTGTCAAGCATAAGATTTGATCACAAAAGTGCTATGATTACAATCTGTCCCTCATTTATTATTTGTCTTATTTGATTCTGATTAGTTACTTTGGAGCAAAAATAACAATAATCATTTTGACTTAACTGCCTCAGCTGAAAGCAACACGTGTGGAAATGTTCTGTGATGTTTGAATTAGAAGATCACCAATACAGCAACATGTTTGCATCAAAATAAATGTGTGATTAATTTTGTGAAAGATCACTTTTCATATACTCCTTTAATATAATTATTTAATATAAAAGAAAGTAGTGTGATTCCAATCTGTCTTTTCATTCATTAGTCTTCATTAACAATAACAATTTTGACTACAGTCCCTCAGTTCTAATTGACATATTAACAGTGCCAATACAGGGACAACACCACATCATCAAAATAGTTATTGACATTAAACTCAATTGTGGAATTCAGTTAAGTGAACAGTGTAAACAATCTAAATAATCTAAATCTAAATCTAATCTAAATAATCTTGGCTGTCAGCATTACCATTTGTTTCTTGCGCTGTTGATTTAACTTATTCTAAAATCTTTGTATATATAGGTCCAGGTAGCACACCGAATAATCGTTGCCTCTCTTGTCTGATTCACCTAATTCCCCTGTTTTGGCCCAGCAAACGACAAAGACTTATGAAGAAGACAGTTACCTCATGTGGCTGATTGTGGTTTGAAATACACTTGACAGAAAGATAAGATAAGATAAACCTTTATTAGTCCCACAAGGGAAAGGAAGCTAGATGTCCAGGTAGATCTTTGCACAAAACATCTTTGTGGTATAATAACAATAATAATAATAATAATAATAATAATAATAATAATAATAATAATAATAATAATAATAATAATAATACAAAAATAATACAACTAAGTTCTGCTTATTGACAGTGACATTAATAATGACAATGTTATTAATAATCTACAGAATAGAAACTGTGTGTTTGTATGTTTAATATATAATTTAAAAAAACAGACTTTCAGGTATTTCACATGGAATTGAAGCCACTAAGCAATTACAATTATATTTGAATATACCAGGAAAGCCTGAGAAAATATTGACAATTTTAACATCAATCAGGCTTAAACTAATTGTAAGTTATTAAACTGATAACACCTACAGTAAGTAAATCTACAGTAAGATATTTATGTATATATTTATCTGTTATTTTTATCTATTTATTTATCTATTTTATTTATTAATTTATTTTATTTTTTTATTTTTTTTAAACCCCACCACCCCTCTTCAGAGGACAACTTTATTTTTAATTACAAATTTTGGAGCAATACTGAATTAAGCAGCAAACAATATACTGTACAAAACAATCCGCCCCAACTTAATATCAACACATAAAGGGGGGGCATGTACTACTTAAAACAACAGACAAAAGAAAAGAAAGGAACAAAAACAAAAAGCCATCCATCCATCCATCCATTCATTTGTTCTTTCCCTGACTTCAGTCACGAGTAGTTTCAAAAAACGCCCTGTTCATTTAGTCTAGATATTTCCTCGAGAATCGTTTTGCTTTCAGCACTGTGCGTTGCTTGTTCCTTTAACTATTTGATTGATACATTATACATAAAATGAAATCTAAATACTTGCACTGTGACCATGTTACTAATTAATTCTAAGCGTAAACTTAATTGTTTTATTGAATGATTTCAATAAGATGAATGAATATTTGTTGCTCTTACTTTTTTGCAACTGCTGTATATAAGATATGCTAGCACATAAGGTTTTATTAAAATATAAAGGTATCAGAGCACTTGTGAGCCATGCTGTCGCAGCCACTGACATTCCGGGACAGGCGAGGGGAGGGAGGTTATCCTACACCTTGGGTTTCTAAATCCACCATGCATAACAGCAACAAAATTAGCCCTGTGCACTCTGATCGGGTTTCTTCTTGGTTCTCTCTGTGCACAGTTCAAGGGACCAAGCACCAACACAGACAGAGTAAAAAGCAATGAATATAGTTACTGTGGATCAAACAGTGGTTCTAATTGGATTTGACCTTGATGAATGATTGTTGTTATGCTCTTTTGTCACACGGCTACTCTCTTCTATAAATATTAGACACAACCAGCAGTTGAGTCGTTGGTTGTTTTATTTTGTAGGTTTCTGTATCATTTGAATAATTCTAATGTTCATTTTCTGTTTTCTGTTTACTGAAACGCAGTACTCTCAGTATTTATCCACAAAACTTTGTGTGTTCGCAAATCCTTTATTCATGATCAGTGAGAGTCATTCGGCAGGGTGTTTTTTTATTCTTTGGCAGTTAGAGAGACAAGTAAGTTGCTTTTCACAGCGCCTTGTCAATGTTTATATTAGTGCAACATTTGTTAAATGCAATGTTTGCTATGATTATGTGATGCACTTAAGTTTACCGATGAATATCATGAAACTAATGCTACTTCAATGCTTTTACTTTAAGAGTATCACATGAGACATGTTGTCTTCATGCTTTGCATATTGAAGTGTCATGTTGCTTTCTGATGTACCGTTTGAATTTGGGATGCTGGATTGTGTGGAGTTGGAGGGCAGCAGGGGCAAGACTAACATAATACAGGTCAAGTTTGTGGATCCTGAACCATATGTGAGGATTTTTTGATGTTCTGTACTGTTCATTTGCGCACAGAGTGAGAAGGAACATCCACTTCACATTTGAATTTCTGTATTATTATATATTCTTAAACAAAAATTGATAGGATACAAGTAGGTCTGTCTGTTGGACATACAATTTCAAAATCCTCCATGAATGTTCAACGTGACTGAAGTTTTCAGGATTTTCTAGGTCTTGCAAGCACCTACACCTTTTTAGGAACTATCATTTTTGGTTGTATGCTTGGAGTTCTGCTTTTGTCAAAATATCTATCATCTTCCTTCGTTTTTGTTGATGAGACACAATTCTCCTCTGATATCTACCTTTGTATTCATTTTTTTAGTTAGAAGAGAAGCAGCTCTGTATCGTATAATTTTGTTTTCATTTTTAGATGCTCACCTGCGTAATTGTTGTTTGAGCTGCATTCAGGACATTCTGCATTTCTTTTTGGCTGAAAGGTGCTCTCTTGCCTTCTTTATCATTACTCTGAAAAAAAGGAACATTTTTTCAGGGAAAAGCAGTTGTGGTTCACTAATAATGTTGTGCCTATAAGAAGCTCCTTCACCTTCATCATTTGTTGGTTTCATCTTTTAGAAAGACTGCAGATGCAATTTGCGTGAGACATGTTTAATGCTAAAAGCACCTGGTGGAATATCTCACAAGTAATTAAGCTAATTGGCAACAGGTCAGTAACCTGACTGTGATCTGGAGGTGATCTGTGACTCTGTGAAAGACTGTACAGGCATACATACAATTGCAAAGAATTTGGAGATCTCATCCTCAGTGGTTCAGAGAATCCAGAGAAACCACTATGCAAGGAACAGAGCTGAGAACCAATGCTGTATGCGATAGAATGCAGTGAATCAGTCTGTGAGTTAAGCATATTTACACATACTGTGTGGGAGAACTAATATGGTTTTTTAATATATGTTTAGTGCGTATTCTCACTTGTACACACATGTGGTGCATGCAAAACCTGTGAATGGTATAAACAACAACAACAACAACAATAATAATTATTATTAATAACACTCTTATCCAGAGTGACATCTGTGCTTTGTAGTTCACAAGAAACGTCCCTTATACTAGTAGACCTACACTTAAAATTAAGAGCTATTTGAAGTTTAAGATTTATTCAGAGATGACATCACATGCAGACAGAGGACAGTTTATTATTATTATTGTTATTATTATTATTATTATTGCTATTATTATTATTATTATTATTATTATTATTATTATTATTATTAATATTAAGTTTGTGTTAGGTAAGTCAGTGTATTACATGAACATGTAGACATCCCAAGTCTTCAGTGAAAATGTGTGTCTTCGGTTGCCAATAATAATAATAATATCAACAACAACAACATTGTATTATTATTATTATTATTATTATTATTATTATTATTATTATTATTATTATTATTATTATATTTGCAGGTTTTGCATGCTTCTTAGTAAATCTAACTTAATATGTGTGAATTCGAAGTAGATGATTGGGATTATATTAAATAATCATATTTGTTTCCTTTAACTGTACATGTAACTACGCATAACTTACATGTGAGACATTCACTTTTTATTTGATCCACTTTTAAGCTCAGTGAATCAGATTGCCAAGGTATTTGTATGAGGTTTTGTGTTATTTAACAATCAAGCCAAGATGTTCTAAATGCTGGTCACTTTATTTTTAGGCAGTACAGAGTGGGCTCAACATCAGCTGAGGTCTGGAATATGGCACAGTAAGGCACAGCTCTCTTTACTCTGCACACTCACATAGGGAAATATTTTCATGCTTTTTTGTTAGTGACCTGTTCCTTAACAGTTCATGTGGTACAAGGTAACAACCAAGACAACAGTACTATAATATTGTGACGAGCGGAAGAAGTGAAGTCGACACACTGGAACTTTCAGCGTTTTTAGTTATTTTTATTTGTAACTCAGTACAGAGCGGCAGCAGCAATCAACACACACAAACTGCTTCTAGCCTGTCTGTACCCCAACTGGAACATTTTCCCTCCAACTCCTCTCTAAAACACTTAACTTTACCGCCAACGGCAGATTCACCCTCTAACGGTCCCCCTATGCCAAGCTTCAGGGGCACACGGGAGCCACGCCTGCTGTCAGCTCATCACAATATTATAAGGTTCATAATAAGGTTCAAGTAAAGTTATGAAGTAAGATCTAAAGTTTTTCTACATAGTATAAAGTGAAAAGACTACATTTTGTCACATCAATTTGGGCATCAAAATGACAAAGATCCTTTGTAACACCAATATAGGAGAACATAACATAAAATCAGAAATACTTTTTTGTATCCTGATGACTGTTGTAGTGCAGTGCAAACCCTTATTTTGAAAACTTTTAACTTGAGCAGAATTCCAGAAAAATAATGTGCTTAAATCTAAGTCAAGCGTTTGATGATGACAAGATGCTTTCTGTTTCCAGTGTGCAGAAGAAGACCTCTACCATGTCCGTAACCATTTCCTCATGCTCCAGAGATACGTCTTCCTACTCCTCCTCTTCTTCCGAGAAAACTGTCCAGCAAAGACACTCAAGCATCATTCAGCCCCTCTGCATGAGCCCTCAGAGAGTATGGACAGAAACACACACACAAACACATACATGTACACATAAACCCACATAAGTACAGTGTTCTTAGTTAAGCAATGCTTAAGTCGTGAGCAGTGTTTCAAAAACCAACACAATTACTAACAACAATAATGAAATCATACCAGCAGGCTTTACCGCCACTTACTAATTACATTTTTTTTCTAGACACAGACTCCATGCCAGTATTCAGGAAATGGAGGCATTGCACCGACATTTGTCAAGGTGAAATTCAAAATATAATATAATTTTCTGATGGCACAGAATGTGTAAATGGGAATCATTTGACCCTTTATTAACTGGATGTGGTTTTATCTCTGCAGCGTCTTCATGATGTGAGCACAGTGAAGGGACAACTTGTAGTCTTGGAGTGCAGGATCAGGGGAACGCCACCATTACAAGTGTCTTGGTACAGAGAAGATGAGCAAATTCCTGACTCTGCGGATTTTCGCATTCTGAGAAAGAGTGAGTGGTAGCACAGATCACTGGACACATGAACAGCAAATTATTATCTCTAAATGGTGGTGGGAAATACTTTCTGGGGATAAAAGGTAACTTACTCAAATGTCTCTAAGTACAGACATAAACAAAGCCTCATGTCAAATGGCATGTTTTGTTGGTCTTCTAGGTGAAAATACGTCTCATCAGGTGCTTAAGTCTCATTGGACTATTCCTCGCCATCTGAGCTGCTGCCATACTTGTGTGGCAATTAAGTCAGAAAATGGCAACATTGTTGTTCTCCAATTGCCTCCTGCTCTTTGAAATGATAAAGCCATTCTGGCTTTCCTTGCTTAGTGTCTCCTTCATGTATGTTAAGAAAGGCTGCTGTTTTAAAGTAATGTTGCCCCTTATAGTCATGTGTGAACACACCACAGCACAGCACACCATGTGAACAATGTGAAATTCTTTCTCTGCATTTAGCCCATTCACCAAGTGAAGCAGTGGGCGCCCAGAGAGCTGTGTGTGGGCACGGTTCCTTGCTCAAGGGTACCTCAGTAATGACACAAGCAATGTTGCAATTCAAACCCACAACCATCAGATGGGGGAACGCCCTAACCACTAGGCCATCAGCTGCCTAGTCTTCTGCTTGTGACTATTTTTGGTTCTATCACAGCCATTTCTACTTGGATGCAAACGATATGCACTCCAAAGAACAGACAGTTAGCAACAGAAACAAGAAAAGACTGCAGACAATTTACTTCCTAGTCTGTCTAGTCTACAACCAGGAACTCTTCGAGAAACACAAAGTGAATATGAAAACACTTTTGAAATAATTCTGTGAAATTTACTATTTTCTTTGGCTAATCTCAGTTTCCTACAAAAGTCAAAAGAGAGATTTTTTCTACTGCACGCAAAACAGGAAATGAAATTTTACACACCAGTTAGAATACTTTTCCAGATCTTTGACAGAAGCCCTATCAATTACCATTGTATCATTTTTAAAGCAAAACTTATTTCATTCCAAACCAAAGTTGGAAGTAGATACTTCTTACATTATTATCAACTTAAAAGTAAATATCTGTAATAAAGTACAAATTTTCATGTATGTTTTTACTGTTAGGAAATAACTCTCTGACGTTCTCAGGGTTTTTCACAGCTGGAATGCCACCACACTAAGAGAAATTAACCTTGAAACCACTGTTGACTTAGGCTATTTAAAATAGTTAGACATTTAATTATCTTCAGACTCACAGTCAGAAAACCAAGCTTTATTCACAGTAAAGAATCATTTTTTAATATTAAAGTCTGTTCCAGAGCTCGTACCACAACCCTTCCTGGTTACAGGAAGGTGACCAGCAACACCATACTGTTGCCTCAATGTTTCTACTGTTTGGTTAAACATTTCAAAAACATTATACATTAAACATTTCCAAACTACCAAAGCCTTTCCTAATCACTGAAAGAGGACCTTCGATCTGTTGCTTCAATGTTACTAAGAGCTTAGAGCATAGAATTTTGGTCGGAACACTTCATTATTTCCAAACTTAAAGTTGGAAAAACAAGATTTATTAACAACTTACAATACAACAGTACAATGCTACACATTCACACAGATACACAAACACAAGACCAGCTAAAGTCAACCTAAAGAAGCATGATGAAGGATGTGATGGGTCAGTAAAGTAGACTGAAACCTTGGGGACATGGGGAAGATGATGGTGGCTTTGAAGCATGTTGGAATGACAGGGCTTTTCAGAGAAATATTGAAGATGTCTGTGAGAACATCTGGTACCTGGTCTGGACAGCCTCTGTACACTTGGCCAGGAATGCTGTCTGCCTTTTCATGGGTTAACTCTGAGCAAAGTCCTCCCCACATCAGCTATGGTCAGGTAGAAAACCTTATCGCTGGGTGGCAGGGTGGTCTTACTTGCTGCTCACTGTCACAGATGGAGATGTCCTGTAGTTGGTGTTGCCCTGCTGCGTGTAAAGTGGCGAACACACCACAGCACACACTGTGAACAATGTGAAATTCTTTCTCTGCATTGAACCCATTCATGGGCTGCCACTGGTGAGGGGCATCCAGGGAGCAGTGTGTGGGCAAATATTGGGAAATATAGTGTAGTGAGGGTAAAAGTCTCAAAGATGTCAAATTTATTTACATGAACTCATGTGACAAAATACTTGCTATTGTCCACCACTGCTAAAAAGAGTTTGAATTAAATGTCCTTTTTTACTTCTTTTCCAGAAGCAAGTTCTACAACTGTTCCAGGTGAGTCTCTAATGCATAATCCAAAACAGTGAAATAATACACAATAATACACAGCAGACTGGATGGGAGTAAAAAAAGAGAATGCTTCAGTGCCCTGAACAAACTGCTGTTTTCTTTATGATGCATTTATTATAGCCTGTCTTGTCAAATGTCTTCAAGATGTTTCCCATCATGTGTCCATTATGTATCCATGTGTCCATGATGTGTCTAATAAAAAAACAAAATGTTGAGACAGTTTGGATGCATATGCAGCACTGCATCAGTATCTGGTAGACTCACTTTACAGTGCTGTATACATACCTGTCTACTGTTTTTTTAAGTAAAATGACTGTAAAATATTTTTTTGCCTTATTTTAGATATGAGCTCATTGCAAAAGATTGTAATTATCCAGACAGATAATTATATAAATCTAGCTCTTGAACACATTAAGATTTAAATTCGTTAGCTAAGATGTTGAATGATTAATTGTGGCAATGTTTTAAACAATCATCCAGATACCTTAACTTGCTAACTTTATTTTATGGGCTCAATACATTTTATTTCACATTATTTAATGGCGTGCAGAAGCAGACAAAGTGTCTGATAGTATTTTTCTGCACAAGTCATTCTCCCTGCATTTTGGTGATGTGCTGATAATGCTGTTTTCCTTAGGAGCTGTGTATATAGTTATTTCTCTGAGAAAGCACCAGGCCAGGACCTGGATTTGAACCACCAACCCTGGCAATAGTGGCAATAGTGGTACCCACTGCGCCACTGTGGAGCCTCTATATTTATATATGAAAAAATCAGTTCAAATGAACTCATTTGCACATAAGTGAAGATTTCTTCACAAAACTCACTTTTCTGTCTTTTAGGTCTCTTCATACATTTGTGAATGCAGTTTTTAAAATCCTGTGATATTTTATCATAATCTATTTATCTATTTATTTGTACAAAAGGAGGTCATTCCTATCAACAAGTTTCCTAAAAGTTGAGAACAGAAGAAGTATACTTCTGGTTATTCTACATTTTTCACCAAATTAATACAAATAGATAACAACTAGGAGTCCCTGGTTTAGAAAGTAAGATTGAAAAACGATGCACATTAGTCCTTGAAACCAACTTTTCATAATGGACCACAATTGGCTCCTTGACTCCTTCATGTGATTTTAAATGTTGCTGGTTTACCTCCAATGAAAAATCACAAGAAGAATGAATCCTAATTGTCTCAACATCTCAACTGTTAATCAACTGTCACCTCATAAAACTTTTACTGTTGTTTGTTACCAAATAAACATGTAAATTATAGTTTGTTCAAGGCACTAAGGTATTTCTGCCATTTACATTTTTCATGACAAGTAATCCATTATCATTCTATTCTTGGAGATGACCCATGGACATCACCAAAAGCTGATTTCACTGCTTTGCCAGGCCTTTGGAGGCATTCCACAAATGAGTCATAATAATCTGGGATTATGCTTCTCCTAGAGGCCAACTTGCCATAACTTTTGGTGAAATCATTGTCAAGCTAAAATGCTTTGTGCCGAGCCCACCTAATGGTGCATAAACATGAAGGGACATGATCATCTAACTAGAGACAGAAACGTCTCATTCCCGAATTTGCTACGTGGGAGTACTAACACACTAAGTAGGGGCTGAGTTGTGTCAAACTATCTAGGTCCAAAGCAGTGCCAAACTTTTATACATGTATCACAGTACAGTATTGGGAGTAGTGTTTTTTCCAAACATTGTGTACAATGTCCTGAGTAGCTCTGAGAAACAGCCATTGGCAGTGGGCAGATTTTTCCATGTGGAAGCACTTCACAGAAGACCACTCTTATTTGGAGATTGATACAATATTGAACTGTTTACATGTTTCTGCCTGACTGTGGACTGATAGTTGTCTAAGTCTTTAGAAATACTTTGATTAAAGTTTTTTATTGCCTTCAGCCTCTGAGCTCCTCTGATAATAACCATGTATGCTGTATGCAAACCCAATATGGAATTACAGGTCAAATCCACACTTCGAACATCTACCATACAATTAGCCGAAGGGGTACCTTTTACAAAAAAAGACTTTTTCCATCAATGACTATGATTATTTAACCAAGCAGTGAGAAAACAAACAAGAATTTGTTTAATATAAATTGAATCATATTTTGTCTTTTTTACAGCAGTATTAATATAAACATTATCAGTAGTTAAGTAGCCATAAAGTATTATATATTTTTTTTTAAACATAGGATTGAGATAGGAATTACATTGTACATAATATTTCACTGAATACATTTTGTAGATTTTACAGGTAATCAGTGATAACTGTGAGTTGATTTGGATTTAAAACTTTAAATTCCAGAAAGCAATGGGTCTTTGCAGGCAAGATGTGTTTATTGCAGTTATTATTAGTACTAAGTGTAATTATGAATGTATATTTTAGCATATTTTATGATGTCCACCAGTTCTATACGCTTTTATAAAACTATTTAATTTTTTTTTAAAACTATTTTTGGTGACATTATCAGCTTAAAATTATTTTAAAAGCTTAGATGTCAACTTTATATGTATATTCATCAGTATGTATATTACTCGCTTGCTGCTAATGTATGCATGTCAGTATGGTACAACTTGTGGCATATTTCGTATTCACCGCTCCTTTCTGTTGTTCTGTAGAGGAGCTGTGCACACTAGTGATAACAGAGGCTTACCCTGAGGATTCTGGTATCTTTAAGTGTGTAACTGAAAATCCATTAGGAACAGCATCCTGCAGCGCCCTGCTTGAGGTATACACAGGTAATCTTAGTACAACTCTTTGTAGACTTTTATATTGTCTCGATCTTATTCTCATTGTACAGGCTGAGAAACAACAGAAATAAACAGTTTGTAGAAAGACCATTGTCCTCTGCACTTTTCCAAATAACTCCAGCATAACCTTCTCTTCACGATTGCTGAAACTTCTGTAAGCAGCATTAAGCTTTGGAAGTAACACATTTTACCAACATAATATAAATATGGTGACTTGCTCATTTTCAGACATTGATGAGGTTTTAGCAGATAATGATGCCACTGGAGACTCTCACAGGCCAGAGCAAGACAGCTTCCCCTCATTGCTCCAGGAGATGGCAGGGATTCCCCCACCAGAATGGCCTGATAGTCCTGAGGAAGAAACGGTTCCAGATACAACCATGTGAGTAATCTTGCATGTTAAATTCTTAAAATGTCTGTTGGACTCTGTGTTCTTGAGAACTTTAACATAAGCACTGCTTTGGGAACAGGGATTTTTAAGCAATAGAAGAAGGACAGAGCTGCATTTTACTTGTTTATTTTCTGTGATCCACGGGCTTGGGTTCCCGTGCCCGCTCAGAGCACTCCGAACCCCAAGCTGGTGCCGATGAGCACCACAAAAGCCGTCTTTTGTGGTGCTGATCAAGCCCTAGCGCTGGACCCCAGGCAGGCTCCCACGCCTGCACAGCCTGCACACAGGAAGCGGACGAGCGAGCTGGCACCCCCCTCTGGCCCACGCCAACACCCCAAGGCCCACCGCTGCAGCACCTGTTCCTGTCCCTGCCGCTACAGCACCTGTTCCTGTCCCTGACACGGAGGCCCCAGCCCCTGTTTCTGTAGAGGGGTTGCTTTTGCTGCCGCCACCTTGGTGGGGCCCTGGGGCCCTTGGCCCTCCAGAGGCACTCCGTTGTGGGTCGTGCCATCGGGGCCCTGACTGAGGAGAGAGGATTTCCCCTAAATATTTTTGTGGGGGAGTGCCCTGGGGATCTGAAGGGGCTTCACCCCAGAGGAGATGGAAAGCACGCAGAGGGGCGAAGAGGAAAGCGGACGTGTGGGACCCACACCAGACGCCCTGGCCACTCTAACAGCCAGCACTGAGAGCATTGAGGTGGAGGTAACCTTGTTGGGTCCACAGGGTCCACGTTTTCCGCCTTTTCCTTTCCCCTACATTTGTTTGGGCCAGGAGGTCCTTTGCTGCTCTGGATTGGCACCATTTGGGGGGGTGTTGTGACATCTCTGGTCAGCAGCCTCTACAGGCCGCCTTAACCTACATAATGGGGACTTCATTGGATTCGAGTGTTTACAGGTCAAATAAGTTATAAGGGTTTTCAACCGGCCGGAGATTTAGGAATGTTTGCACGTAGGTGGTGATTGGTGTTGGGCTTATGCACAATTTGTATAAAGAGAGTTTCAGTTGTCTGTCCACCCTCATATATCACCTGAGTTGTACCAGTTGTTTATGTTCTGGAGTTTGTTTACATTTTGGCCCTTAAGTATGTATGTGTTTTTGGTTTTGTGAATAAAATTCAGAAGAACATGGAGATAAATGCCTGTGCCTCCTTCCTAGACTGGTATGACCAATTTGTGAAAGAGAACTTATAAAAATATTTTAAAGTCTATGCATTGAAACTATGTTTTGCAGTCTTTTTCAAGCATTTGTTCTTTTTCATATAAAGCACAATTTTACAGCTTTAGTTTTTAGTTTATCTGCTTTAGTTTTTAGTATTAAAATTCGTTTTCTAACATGGGTAAATAGTTAACAATGCATAATTTCTATATGAACTACAAAACTAAGCACAATGCACTATCAACCTCAAATTAGTAATTGCATATATATATATATATATATATATAAGTGCTGGGCCGTTAACGAATCTTATCGCACGATAAAAAAAATATCGCTGTTAACTCCCCCTAACCACCCCCCACCCCCGATACTACGCAAGCTATGATGAATTTCACCTTGATGTTTCCGTGACTTGTCCGGTTCACGCATGTTTTAAACCTGTCTCGGTATCTCCCCCGGACAGAGTGAGTTGTGTCTATACTGCGCAAGCAATGATGAATTTCACCTTGATATTTCAGTGACTTGTCTGGCTCGCGCACGTTTTAAACTTGTCTCAGTCTCTCTGTCGTTAACGCCAAGATTCCAATGAGATTAATGGCGTTAAAAAATGTATCTATGCCCACCTCTAATATATATATATATATATAATTCAATCATTACTGAGTTTCATCATTGATCTCATTATTTGCTAAATGTATCTCCAGAGGTACAATCAGACATTGCCTGTCTGGGAGATTAGACTTGAATAAAGAGTAAGGCGGTTCAAATTACAGCACCAAAATTAACTCTTCAGCACTCTTGTGTGGTGGCAGCACCTAAAGCTGTCGTGTGAAAGAGACAAACACACAGACATGCTCTCCAGCCTCCTAAAACATCATTGCCAATTATTTGACTGAACGGAAACCTTCAGTGTACTTTTTCATATAGAGACAACCTCAGTGTGTTGCTGCAGCCATTTCAGGTAAGTTAGTTTTAAGGGATGTTTGTCTTGTAGTTTCACTAACCAGACTGCAACATTTTAAACATACTGTTGTAGGACATTGTGGGAGCATTTCAAGGTTGTACCTTGTTGGTAAACATGCATGTTCCTGACATCCTAAATGTAATAACTTTATTGTTTACAAATGTTTCCTAAAACATACATAAGTAGTATTTTCTAATAAATGTGTGAATATGTACTGTGTAACAGTCGTCATTCGGTGCCCTAGGAAGGACACAAGGACGTCCTTAACCAGTGACTTATACTTCAAGGCCAAATAATTGTAGACACCTGCTCATCCAATATTTCTTCTAAAATCAGGGGATTTAATAGAGTCTTTGTCCCCATTTGCTGTGGGAACAGCCTCTACTCTTCTGGGAAGACGCAGCTCCATTCCCCCACAGCCAAATGGTGGGGAGCTTTATATTCATGTGCAGCTGCTCTAGCATCCAGTCCTATTTGAAATGCTTTTCACTTGAGATTATACAAAACCTAATGTCCATTTCATCAATGGGTGCAGTTTAAACTACTAATTAGAAGGGGGGTCTTTATACTTTTAAACATAAAGCACATTAAACAAAGTGTAGTAAACATCCCTTTTTGAAAAAAATCTTCATGGTAAGTTTATAAAACTTCATAGCAAGGCTACCCCAAAGCTAATTTAACTTATTGTGGTATAGTGTACTTTTCATTTCATTTATTTTTATTGCTTTCTTATTTTTCCTATAGGGGCATACACAGTGACAGAGGTCCAAAGTCCAGCTTTTAAATATTTGTCATTTCATTTAAAACTAAAATTTGAAAATATTTGTCTTTTAATTATCATTTGAATTTAAAACTTGTTTATATTAGCAAAAAAATATTTCCATTCCACAGAAGACCAGCAAAAAAAGGTTGATAAAAATGAAGTAAACAACAGTTTTTATTTTTTTAAAGATGTTTGGCCTTAGTACTGGTTATGGACAAGCCTAATTATCAATGTGGGAAAAAAAAGTCATCAATATAATTTGAAATTTTGAGTAGACCAAAATGAGGGAAGAAACAGGAAAAAACTATGTAAATAGACTTTACAATTTGTTGGGTGGGCATCGTAGACCAACAATAATGGCAGCCATATTAGCATGAAGACAGGCTTTGCACAAAATATGCAAACATAGGCATCGCTTTAGTATTATTTTGATAATCTCCTTCCTGAATGTTGCACTTTGAGAGGGATAAATCCCATAAATGCATATCTATGGAAGCAAAAGGTAAAGTGGCACCAACCAGCCTTTAGTCTTTTCATGGCTGCTAAAAAAACATTGCGCCTATAAATCACATTTTTAAACCAAAGTAGGGTTTGTGATGGCATGTATGTTTGCAGCGAAAAATGGTTCTGTAAAACATCCGAATTTTAATGTCCTAATAAATCAACTTTTATAATCATCTGAACCTTACTGAGTATTCATTTTTACATAACAAAGACAAGCCTCTGAAACAAACAGGAATGCATAAATGACAGGTTTACAGGTCAAGCAGAGCAAATCAAAACAGACTCTTTTGTTAGATAACTTACAATCAGATTACTGCAACAACAATTAATTAAAAGTAATGATATAATGAATATAAACCAAAAGAAAAAGTTATGATGGTAAGTCAGTGAGCATTCGTCTTTTAACAGAGAAACAAACAAGGAGTGAGAGTCTATTAGTCACTCGCTGGAAGGACATTGTGCTACATATTTTTCATGTTAGACAATACTCAGAGACAAGTTATGAGTTTAGGCTTTACCCATAATCCCTCAGAGACATTTTGTTACTGACAGAGTAGCTTTAAATGAATTGCACCTGTTAGAGTGCGTCAGCCAACTGCTACTGTTTTTAGCTGCATGACTTTTAAAAAAAGCCTCTGTTGCTATCAGTACCTTGTGTGCTTTAGGATATATACCATGTATACAATGCATGTATATACACAAATAACAATGTATGTATTGTAAAATAATGTGAAATAGTGATTTTTAGTTTTGTAATACACACACAATTTGAAAATAGCTGAATCTTAATGCAGCTCCTAAGGTCACTTACAGCTCAGTCGATGAAAAGCCTTTTTGTTATATAGCTACTGACCAAGTGATGCACTTTCTAATTTTTAATTACTCGGTTTCTGCATTTCCGTGTTAATTACGTGTCGACAAGAAAAACTAAGATTTTGAAAAACAGACTGTTTCCTGTCATACTGTGTTCGCAGCTCATATGACTTCACAGTACGCGTCGCGTTTACATTAGGTTTTCATCTGCAGTGCTCGACCTATACAAAGTATACTGCTCTCAACCTTGTTAGAAGTTTTGGCATGTTTATATTCATGTGCAGAGTTACTACCCATCTAGTCAGAGTCAGAGTCAGCGATTGCGTGTGGGCAGAGATATTCTTTAAATCAGTTCGTGTGGACGCAATTTTTTTAATCGAAAACTGAAAAAGTTTTTTGAAACACCCTTGTGGACATGGCCTGAGTCTGCTTCTGCTGAGCTCTGTAGTTACATTTTACGCTACATTACAACATAACTAAATGGCATGTCGGTTTTTTTTACAAATGATCTAACCATTACCTTTTCTACAGTGTTTTTGCATTGCTCTTATGAACCTTCTCTGCTTTTCAACATGCTGATGAAAGTAATCAGCTGCGATAAATTCACATGCTTGTAAATATGCACTTCTACACTGCCTGGGAACCAGTGGGCCAGAGGCTTTTTTACACATTGCCTGTTTAAGGAGCATGGGAGACAATATTAGTTCTTTAAAAGTGTACTTTACTCCCTGTTGGAATATAGTGGCTGAGCATCATGCATTCAGGAAAAGGACACAAGCTCTGATGCTCCAAGACATGGCAGCTATATGTAACTTTGTGTCCAATTAAGGTGAAATGCTGCATGATCAGTTCATAGAACATGTAAATAACCTTCACGAATGAGAGATACTGCATTTTATACCTGATTTTCTACAGACTTAGAAGACACTAGTAACCAAGCTAGGCTCATTGCTGGTGATCTCATCTTCTGCTCCTTCTTGTCATGCATCCAGCCAAACATGCTATTACTGCAGATCTGTGTAGCTTTTTACAAATGACCTGTCCTGCCCTGCAGCCTCAGTTAAGTGTAAGAACTGCAAGACTGGGCATTTTGCAAAAGTGTATCATTCAAACCATGTTCTATCCACAAAATCCACTCGCCTGAGGCTCAGATTCATTATACAGCATCTGACTAGATTGAATTGACAGTTAACATTAAGACTTCAATTGCTTCAGAGTATGTTCAACTAATTGTAGTTTCAGCTTCCTCATTCTGTCAAAAGGCCTGTCTGAAAAGCACCCCAGTACTCTCATTCCAGTTATTCACTGCATACCTGTTAATAGTTTTTGGACAGGCTACATGCCAGACATCTTTCTGCATTGTGGAATTCTCTACTGCTCAGCTCGATATGAATCTGATCAGTGGCCTGAGTTTTCAAAGTTCTCCAGTCCACTAATATGACAGCCTCTTGTGCTGGCCATTTATTTGCTTTGCAGTCTACTACTATGACAGCCTACGACAGACTTCTTTGCTTGTCTGTGGCCAGGGGCGTAGCAACCGGGGGGACGGGGGGGACACGTCCCCCTCACTCTTAGAAACAGGTGATTCTGTCCCCCCCACATTTTTTGACCTAGCGCCAATATTTCCGCCCGTGTTCTCTGATTTGTTCATTAGATTTGAGTGAACTAAC